>JAYMSP010002829.1:0-22323 GCA_036897095.1 Plantago elongata
GTAGTAGAAGAAGAGCAGGCAGTGTGAAGGGACAAGGAGACGATGGAGGAAGTTGAATAAATTGACAGATGTACAGTAAAAACTCCATACAGTGAAAAATTCGTACTGTCATATCGTCGGGACCGAAAAAATATATTCCTATAGAGAATTTATTCCTTAGTATAAGTTTATAATAAAAATATATTTTTATAATAAAATAATATCATTAACTTAAATGTTGTTGAAAGAAATAGAATATGGTTCTGATCTAATAAATAAGAGAGTACAAGTATGTATTTATAAAAGCGAAAGAAGCTTCTAGGGAGTCCGTAACATTTGGGCCTATAACAGTCTAACCCAATACTAACTCTTGTACATTTATTCTCTAACACTTCCCTTGAATGAACATGAGTTAGTGATAGTTAGTACGCGAGAGATACTGTCTTGTTAAAAACCTTGCTAAGAAAAATTCAGTGGGATAAAAACCTAGCGAAGGGAAAAAGAGTGCAGTGCATATCCAACTCCCTTGATTAAAGCATCATTTCAATTCTTCGAATGTCATAAATCCAATCTTCCAAATCAGATTCTTAAATGTGATGTGGTTGAGCAAATCTTGCGATATGTTGTACTTCGGTGAAATTTTCTTATAGCGAAAGAACTTCTGTAATATATGCCTTGTCTTTTTCAGGAAGAACTCTTCAAATACTTAAAACATCATATAGTTTCCAAGTTCCATACATTAACTCCATAATTCCATAACGATATCCAACAAGCCCATAACTCATTAGCAAGCAGTTTCACAATCATAGAGATATATGTGCTTATAATGTTGCCTCGTTAAAAATCTAGCTAGGAAAAAATTCAATGGGATAAAAAAAACCTAGGAAGGGAAAAGGAGTGCAATTATTTCTTGTGGAATGCGCAAACCTCCTCATTGCTCTTCAATAATGATCTCCCTTACTTGACAAGATAAACCTTCTTCGGGAGGTATAGTAGGAATAATGTAGCTCTTCATAGCTCAACTTTACGATTATGGTATTTCAGAACCATGTGATATCAAGGATCGTAATAGTACTCCTTGTACTATCTCATACATGCTCAAACTTCAGGTTGAGCCAACATCGATGTAAATAATACTCTTCACAAGTAATGAGGTATGAGAATCATATATCATAGTTTACTTGATCACAGAGGTTTACAAACATAAAACCTTAGTTCCTCAAGAACTTTTACTCATTCAATCTATGTTCGCCGACATGATACTTTTAGTCTCCTTTTAGGACCGTATGAATTTCGAATTAGTTTGATCAAAAGGACCTCAAGTCCATGAGCTCATTTACATAATCATCACCATGATCTCATCGAATGGACTCACATGTAAGATCCCCATTTGCATGTCCATCGATATTGCATATATGCTTATAAGTCTCTCAGTTCCATGTATACCGGTATATCAAATCTCTTGGCTAGATTTCTCAAGTCAGTATTGATCATCGATATCTGAACATTGTTTATCGATACAATATCCTTTCATATATATAGGCCATCATTCTAATTCAGATATATATGATATTCATGACATTCATTACTCCTTAAGAGCACCAACTGCTCGATCTTGACAATCGATTTATATTGTACTTCGCATTTGGAACCGTATTTCACTGAGAATCATTAGTAGAATTGGCAAGGTATCTCAATGTCCAACACATGACATTCTATAACCAATATGCAATTTTGTATGCCTTAAAATATTGGGTCATGGCGGGTCAACATTCAAATCATATAGTTTCATATTTGAACATATCTTGATATAAGAACATGAAGTTGAATATTTAGTTCAAGACTGAACTTTCACGTATAAAGGGATCAATTTGCTTTACGAATTTATTTTTACCAGCTTTCTCATGTTTTTCCTCCCCTAAGCTGGAAAATACTAGTCCATGCTAGTAATAAGGGCTCAAACCAGAAACTTTCATGACCAGCTTAGATAATCACAAACGCATACCACCATAGTATCTTCACACAGTAGTTCTCTACGAAGAACAATATGACGGGGAGTCGATATATTTGCACAGTTGAATTTCTTGTGCTGAAATCGAATTTGCCCCTAAACTAGAGATCATACTTTTGGATTTCCAACCATTTATATATCAATCAATGTCAACTTTCAAAGTTTGAATTTTGCTCATTTCAAGATTTCCACAATCATGCTTCATCTCAATGTTATGTTTTGCCATAATAATAATTACAACATACATGAGAAAGCTTTCAGCACATAATCGCATGAAAACTTCAGGTTCCATAACAACGGGCAATTATACACGGATGACCTAATTTGTCAAATCGAGATATCTCTCATAAATCACTTAAACTTGGCCTTTATATAATGTGACATTTGGACACAATCATTGTGCCTTCATAATTGGCAAGACTTCATATCATTCCATCAGGAATCTAGTCTAATATATGCTTGAACACAGTTTCGTGATAGTTCACACACTCTTGTGTGATGATGAATATCAAACCTTACACTTTCGTTATGTCTTCTTGACATATCCATCTATTTAGAGGGTATATACTAATTTGAGCAATTACAACATCATGCTCCCCTCAAATGCTCATGACACCTTTAATGTTTTATCAATTTCATGTTGGTAATTATATATATCTCACAAGATATGACAAGCTTTAAAGTGCTTTCACCAAAGCATAATTTGGTCTCGTTTGCCTCATATTTTGTCATATTTATTTTAAGCAATGACACATTACTTTTTCACAATATTGCTACAACATAGGCATATTAGAGGCATGAGAAATAGTATATGCTTATCTAGCATATCATCATCAACATTGTCTCAAAACATAAGTGGTTTTGATAATACCAACAACGCCGGTTGGTTATCCACACTTTAATTATTTGCATCACCATTAATAAAATCGTTTAATATGGGTGTGCATAATATTCCAACAACGTCAGTTGGTTATTTCATACTTCATTGAAATTTCGTAAATTCACAATCATCAATTCTCGATCACTTTCGATCTATGATGATTTTTTTCCAACTACATCTGTTGGTCCATACTTCTTTGGAATTTCATAAATTTGAAATCATCAATCCTTGACCACATTTGGTCTATAATGTTTTGTGTCACATATTCACCTCATGAAATATGATACTAATAATTTTTGTGTTGTACAAAAAGAATGGTACATAATATCCAAAACAAATTACATATATAATACGCAAATTGGAATAAAATTCATGAGACGAAGAATAAGCATACTAATCAAATTATCATATTAAAGTTTATTAGTTAAAAAGGATTTTGACAAAACAAACATAATACGCAAAGTGAATACAACAGTCAGGCAAAACTTAAGTTCAAGCATGCAACTTAGAAAGGAAAAAGCATACTGGTCAATTGAAAAGAAAAATTTTGTTGTTTCACAGAATAAGAGAAGAATGGAATTTGTTTTTGTTTAGATACGTGAGTTAACAAATTGAAATTATGCACAAACATATACAACATGTGTTGACACACACACAACCCACCTCGGCCTTTACATGTTGGACAGAATGAGATAAACAGCTTTAGTGTCGTGTAGACATACGGCGGCAAGCTGATTTTCCTTTTTCTTCTTTGGCTTATGTTCGACGGTGTATAAATTTCGGGTTTTAAAATTTCAGTTGGTTGAACACTAATATGTTAAAAACGTGTTAAGAGAAATAGAATGATTTATTCTAGTCTAATAAATAAGAGAGTACATATATGTATTTATACAAGAGAAAAAAACTTCTAGAGAGCCCGTAATAATTAAGTGTAATCCAATACTAACTCTTATACATTTATTCTCTAACAAATGTTATATTTATTGCATAAAAGTACTAAATACTAACTTGACAAGCTACAAATATTTTTAGTCCAACAAGAATATTATATATTGATGAACTACTACTTACTCGGAAGCTAAAATATAGGCTTACTACTCAAAAATTCAAATTACTATCACAAAAAACTTTAGATAAGTATTTTCCATTTTAAATTTTAAAATGAAAATTATATATATAAATAAATATTATTGAATATTTTATCATTTATCACTATAGAGAGGTATCATTACTTAAGGCGGAACCGGAGAAAGTCATAGAGTTTATTTTTATTTATAACTAGTCTCAAGTTGGGACCGAATTTTTTATGATTATAGGAAGTTTATTCCTTTATAGAGTATTCTTCTATGAAGTTTTAGGGAGAAGGAGATAATGGAGGTAGCTGAATAAAGTGATAGGTATATTGTTAGGAATAATTGGAAACCAAAGAAAGCTAAGACCCTAGACAATTTGAACTCCAAATACGATATAGTTTAAATGGTCAGCTCTAATCAAACATATAGATAAATAATTAATTCATCAATAATTAAATATTATTGATAATTAATTAAATATCAAACATGGGAATTAAAATTAGGAAGGACATAAAATCGAGATTTTACGGCATTGGTTGCACCTGCTTGAACAACAAAGACGACATTGTTCTCCGGCACGTAGGGGTGAGCAAAACTAGGACCGGACCGAAAAATCGGTCCTCGGTCCGGTCCTCGGTATGGAGGATATCAATATTTCGATCCTCGGTCCGGTCCGGTCCAAAAACCGACAAAACCGCATGTCCACCGACCGGACCGATATTTTGAGAAAACAGGAGTAAAATATAATACTTTCCCTTTCCTAAATTCCAACCCGTTCCCAAATTCCAATCTGCTTCTTCCCGTTCCCGATCCAAAACGCAAAACCCTTTCCCTTTCCCGTCAATTGGCAATTCCCATCCGCCGCCGTGACCCGTGAGTCCGTGACGTCCCAATCTGTTGTGAGCCTATGACTCGTGACGTCCCAATCTGTTGTGGTCGACCGTCTTCCTGATCGGACTTTCCCTTTCCCGTCAATTGGCAAAGTTTCCACCGTCCGCCGCCGTGAGCCTGTGCCGTGAGTTCCCGATCGAGAAACCCTTTCCCGTCGATTTGGCATTCGGCAATTCCCGATCGGAACCCTTTCCACCACCGCCGATGCCATGAGTCTCCATTCTGACGGGCATAACATAGTTCGGGCTGGTGTTTTGAGTCTAAAATTTTCAACCACAAGTGACTTTAGTTCGGGCTGGTGTGAAGGAACCACAGTCCATAGCTCCTTATCTGCTCTAAAACCACAACCACAGGTTGTTCTATTTTTTCTATTTCTTTTTAATTTTTTTTGTAAAAGTCGTTCCGTTCGGTCCATGCCCGAAATCGGACCAACTTTTTCAGTCCGGTCCGGGCCTGGACCGATCCAATATCGGTCCGGGCCTCAGAATTCAAAAAAACCGAAAATTGGTCCGGGCCTGGACCGATGCTCACCCCTACCGACACGTCCTCCATCTAACAGTTCTGATGTAGCAGGAGAATTGAATTGATTACCTTTTTTCACCGAAGTATATTTGTTTTGAACTCGAATCAAACAAAATTTATGAAATGAAATGATAACACTTGCTCCATTTCGAATTTGGTGAGGTGATCGATGCAACCCCACTCAGAAGTATAAATATCCGATCTTAATTACTATCGTCTTCTAGGACACACAAAGGCACAACTCCATGACTTCTCTTCCAGCTGCTTTGCAGAAGTTGATCACGTGGGTCTAAAATGAGATATTTAGAAACTAGAGGTGCCTATTATGAAGTTCTGAAGACAATATACCACATTGACCAAACTTAGACCAAATCGTTAGGGGTTGGATGGATTTGCAAAAAGTCTTCGTTCTAGTGTTGCAACTGTGTTGGTATTGTAAAAAGTCTACGTAGCTTAGATTTGCTGGTAAAAAGTTTATACATTAACTATATATTTCCTTGAAGTCAACCGTAATAATTTCGCGTAAAAAGTAAACATTTATCCAATATGGATAAAGATATGAAGAAGAATATTTATCCAATAAGGATAAAGATATGAAGAAGATGATCATGTCATCAAAACTGAAAAGTGAGTAAAGTAACCACTAGTGAAGATGATGCGAAAGTATGGTGTGTAATAATGTGAACCAGAGGCAGTATTCTATGTATAACACTATAACTCGGACTCGGACTCATTATCATTAACTGCTAGTGTTAGTGTTCTAGTGTCTGTCGTCTATCCATCTTTCAAACTTCCCTTCCTAAATAGCCCTGCCGACACAACCGCACGCCCAACTGCAATCATTTTAGGAAATGCTTCTTAAGTAGTAATTATTACTCTGTTAATCTATTTTAATTCAGATAGATTGAGAGTGCAATATCAACTGAATTGATCTAATCTTATTGTCATGGTAAATTTGAAATCGAATTGAGAATCTTTTCCACAAAATATAGTATCGTTTTGGAAAATGAACTATATATTCTCCGCACAAAATATAGGCAAGCTCCATGGCTCAGTTTCATCTTTTCATATTTCATTTTAATTTGTTCCAAATTTATTTTTTCATCCAAAAATCTCTCTCCTACATAGTCTTACTTATTATTTTTTTCCTACTTTATCACCATCTCTCATGTATATTTTATTCACTATTTTTATCAATTTATCACTTTATCTCCAACTTTATTAACTTTTGTCTTCCAATTTATATTCGATCCTGCAGGAAGATGTACCCGGAACGGAGGAAGTATATTCTAGTAGATCCTATTTATATCTTTATAACCAAAAGTACAAATTTTACACAAACTCATTAAATTAGTTTACTACAAAACTGCACTTAAATATATATAATCATTTTATTTTTATAATAAAAATTGTTCGAAATTTAATATTATGGAGTAATTATTAATAACTCTTGTACTAGGATATGCATGTAGTACTACTAACAAATTAATAAACACATTGAAATTGAAATGCTAAACACAACTTCCAACACATTGCCATATGAAATTACTTACACCATTACCATTACCATCACCAAATTATTGGAACCCAAAGATGTGGAATCAAATGACCGTTCACTATTCCAAGAGTCCATCAATTTTTCATCATTTGCAAGAAAACCAAATTATATATGCAGTAAGATAAAGTGATGTGACTTTTTAAATGTATGATACAACCACCAATAATGTATTTTTTTTCTTATTAATTACAAGTTTGCAACTATTAGTTTCAGGTAATGGATTGATAAATTTGATAATTGAGAAGTTTGGTTCCTAACTTTCACTTTCATCTCCAAATTTAGAAAGTGTGATCGAATAATAACGATCAGCAACTAACACAATCGACCGATCGGCATTATGATTTTGACTAGCTACCCCATGACTATGATACTGACTTTCACAATCACAATTAATGAATCGAGTTAGATGTCTTTGTCCCTTAATTATAATTAACCACTCAACAATTCTTGAATTTTAGAAACGGACTGGAGATATGAGGTACCAACTCATACTCTTTCTTATCAGTATAGTGGTTCTAATAATATTAATAATATTAGTAAATAAATGTTGCATTAGTTTTTAATTTTTATATTAATTTGAAATACTGATGTTTCTCGTGAAACTTAATACGTCTAAAAGCTTAAGAGTGAAATTGCATGGGTACTCTCTCATGATGGGTGATGAAAAGTTTTAGCATTCACAAGTAAGGACAAAAGTCACATAAAATTGTACTATGTGGCTGTTTGAATGGACATTTGAGTGGGCATTTGGATAGATTTTGGTGAGAATTGTGTTTGGATGGACATTTGAGTGGGGTATTTAAAGTGTATTTTAGGCCAAATCACTGTTCATCAAGTCAAATGGGGATATTCAAATCCCCATCCAAACACCCCATATGTGTTTATACAGTGGGTCAGGTTATCATATGGATTAATAGTCATGAGTTGTTGATAAAACAATCGTTGTTGATTGTTCGTTGTTGGTTGTTCTTGTTAATTTGAGGAACATTGTGCAATAATTGGTGTAGTCTGAGGGGAACATAAATCAACCCAGAACGATTATCATTTCAATGGCAAAGTCTGACATTGAGAAGCTTACGGAGATTATTGATTTCTCATTATGGAAAGCAGAGACTGGTACAATAGGGATTGGAGCATGCGTTGCTTGGAGATGCTGATTTTTCTAAGGATTTTAATGAAGCATAGAAGAAGCGCATCATAAGAAAGACAAGGAGCACGTTGATCTTGTTACTGGGCTGGGAGATAAAGCCTTAAGAGAAATGAGTAAAGGGAAAATATCTCATGATATTTGGGATATACTTGAGTCTCTTTATCATGTGAAGACCACTGCCATCAAGGTGCATCTAAAGAAAATTCTCTTCTCATACAAGATGAGATTTTATAGAATCATTTATCAACTAGATGAGTTCAGTAAGTTGTGTGTGGATATTGAATCCTTGGATATGAAAGTGGCAAAAAATGACAAGGTAGTTATATTATTGAGCTCTTTAACAAAATTCTATGAATACTTTATTGACGCTATAGTGATGACAAAGCTAGATGATCTGACAACCTCAGGTGTAGATAAAGCATTGTGAAACTTGATGTAAGGAGAAACCTTATATCTACAAGGAGAGAAGTGTTATGTAGGTTCTGGAAAGAGGTACACCTGTCATTTAAGTTGATTTCAGGAATGACATATATTATCTACAAGGAGCATTAGTGTCATGGTGTAGTTTATACTTTGTCAACTAATGACAAAACTATACTATGTCATGAAAGGTTAGAAAAGTTTTCAAAAGCAAGATCTTCTAGGTGGTGATCAAGTGTCTAACCTAAGTTTCTATGAGAACTGAATTTTAGGTAAAATCTCACAAACAAGTTATGAAACTGCTAGGATTGAGATCATTTTTTCTTTTTTGAAAAAAATTGCCAAGTAGGCTATATATTATTAGAAACTAAGGTACCATTTCATGGGAGTTCATAAGAACCCATGAAGTCAAAACGCAAGAGTACATGATCAATTTTATTCCAAAGACTACAACAAGTCAGTCTAACACACACTCTATTAAGATCCTCAACTCTCATAGAACATCATAAATAAAGTCACCATCTAAAGCAAATAATTTGTTCGAAATCAAAGATTTTTTGAAGAGCCTTACACTTCTTCTCCTTCATGTTTATCAGAGATAATTACATCATAGTCATCAAGAACTGATTGTAATTTAATCCTACTTCTTATTCCACCACTAAGCGTAGGCTCTGCATTCTTAAGAACATCTTCTAGTTCCCCAATCAAAACTTCATCACTTTCCATTCCATTTACTCCCTTTTTAAAAGGAAATTTGAGCCTTTTCCTCTTTATAAGAACACAAAACGCCTTACATAAAGGCTCCTCCCAGCTTGAACGAGGTTCACACATATATTCTTTTTCACCAACAAGGTGGCTCTCTTCTTGGACATCTTGGGGTAAATATTCATCATATTTACTACCATTTTCATCAATACTTTGGCTATTTCCAAACTAGATAGAAGACAAGCCATGATTTGATCCTCCACAATTTTCATCAAATCCAATGAAAATGGGCTGGAATGTGGAAGTACTACATATCTCACAATGGGCTGGAATATCTATCAGGAGAGTTCAATGATGTATGCAGGCAAAAGAGCATAATCAGACATAAGACTATACCAGGAACCTTCACAACAAAATTTTCTTGCAAAGAGATATATTAGGACAATCATGGAGAGGATAAGGTGCATTCTTATAAGCTCAGGTATATCTACAAGATTCTGGGAAGAAGCTGGAAATACAACTTGTTATTTGAATAATAGAAGTCCCAATTTTTCTCTGAAAAACAACCTTGAGACGTATGATCTGATCATGCTCCCATATATTTATGACTTAAAGGTGTTTGGTTGTTTGAGTCTTGTTCACACTAAACAAAACAAGCTAGATGATATATCAATGAGGTTTGTGTTTTTGGTATATCCGGCGGGTGTGAAAGGTTATAAGCTTTGGAATATTGATCAAAAGAAATGTATATTGAGTAGAGATGTCATTTTTATAGAATAATTCCTCTCAATTCCCAATGACATCAACCACAGGGCTGCAAATAGCCCCTACAAATGATACAACAAGTGAAGGTCATGATAATACCAAGGTGAGGTGGAGCAGGTACTTTGATACTCAGGTACTTGACACTGTAGTGCATAAAAATGGGGAATATCAAGTATTGTTGATCCACCAATTGAAGAAACATCATATCAACATGTCACATATTGAACAAGGAGAATTGCGAGACAAGCACCTAACATGCATGGTTTTGGGAGAGTTTGGAAGTCATACATGGTATCTTATACTCTCAGCATACCAGAAGATCAGGTGTATTATGCTGAGCCAAATAACTATCATGAAGCAATCACTTCTCAAGAGAAACCTTTATTCAGAAAGAGTTTGATTCATTATACAAGAACAATACTTCGAGTATTGTCACTGTACCTAAAAACACTAAGTTCGTAGGGTGCAAGTGGATCTTCAATAAGAAAGATGAAGCTACAATAAGCTGAAAGAGTTCTCAACAACTAGTTGTTTCTCTTTGAATCACAAAACTAAGTTCATTGCTTTACATAAGCAATAAAAATGAAGCTTTATGGTTGAAAGGATTATTGAAGGAATTGGGAATCAATCATAGATATGTTACTATCTATTGTAATAATCAAAGTGCTTTGTAGTTGGCTAAACATCAATTGTTTCATGAGAGGACTAAAAACATTGATGTGAGATTGTATTAAATAAGATGTGTGATAGCTAAAGGAAGCATCAAGGTGGAGAAGGTACATACTTATGAGAATATGGCAGATAGCTTGACAAAAGCTTTACTATTTCCTAAGTTCAGTTATATTCATTATTGATATAGGAAAGTGCATAAGAGAGAGCTCCAACCTTAGGAATTTGGAGTATATTAGAGAAGTGATTGAGCTAAGAATGGAGATTTCTAAGAATGTAGATTAATCAACGAGGTTATAGATGGTTATGATTAAAGTTTGTTATAATCAAAGCGTTGAGGTTAAATCTGTAGAAGGAGAGGAACAACCATAGATGTTACAACAACAATAATCATCATGGTTGTTATAACAGACATTTACGTTTGCTCAAGTATTCAGTTACAACATCTACTCCAACCGATTTCTTCCATGTTCAGGTGATTGGACACACACACACACCCACCCATACACACACGATTCGCAGTTATTGTATCTAATCCCCCCCCCCTGGTTTTTTTTATTAAACCCCCCCCCCCCCCCCAACGCGCACACACACACGATTCTATTCATTGTATCTAATCTACAATACGTGAGTTCATCCTACAATTCAAAAAAAAAACTACTTTTCTTCTTCATTTAAAATCGAATAGAAGTTACGTTTCTTGAGCTTAAATTAAAGAAATCTGCAGCATTGTATTTGTGAAGATTTGTTGTACGATTTTGTAAAGCTTGTGATCAATAATAATTCTGCATTTACTCTCGTGAATGTATGCATTTGTCGAACAAATGTAACGTTCTAAATATATTACAAGATTCTAAGATTAAAGTATATAAAGACTAGACTAGAGTTATACTACAACTAACATTCTAATATAACATAACAGCTAGGCTAGATTATATAATATTCTAATTAAAATTTACATAATTTATCACTTTGTTGGTTCTATTGTTCTTTGTTTTTTTGTTCGTCTAAATTTTGATCAATTGTTAATTGAACTGTTGATATAGAGCAATTGTTGTAAGATTGATCATGTATTGAGTTGATTGAATGAACAATATTGGTTGTTCGAGTTGATTTGAAGAACATTACGCAATAAGAAACTTCATATATTGGAACCTTATAACTGGGTGAACATACTTACACGTGCTGAGATCAACATCTTATTCCTGAATCGTTGAAACTTAAAATTGTATGAATCATAACTAGCAGTTAAGGTCGAATGATTCGTTTATGGTTGAGGACCACCATCCATGCAAGGGTAGTTGATTCAATATCGTTTTCTTGATTAATGATCACTCAAGCTATATATGCAATTACTTGTAGCATGTATGTATAGATAATAATAAGTACGTAGCCGGCCTGTGTATTGTTCTGACCGTCAACAAGAATCAAGACTACGTCTCTTACAAGGCATTCCCATCTTTCCTTACATTAAATTTTCCACACTAAAGGTGAATATATGCCATCTTGTCCAACATAATTTGACTTTTGCTTTAATGGAATTTCATGTCTAGTTTTCTGTAAATCATCACAATCAAGATTTTCGCAGACTCTTTGTTTGTCCAAGTGAATTTTGCGATAGTTTTAACTTTTAACAATAACGAAATTATATATATGATGTACTCCAATATAATGTTAGAAATAAAATTACAGGTCGGGTAAGGTTGTGTTCTCTTCAACTGAAAATCAGTTAAATTTAATTCGATTTAGTTATAATTTATACCTTACTTCAGTTTAGTCCAGTCTTGTTCAGTTCAGTAAATCTCAGTTAAATAGAACACGACCTAACTAATTACTAAATCCAAGGAGATTCTCATCTAAATTAAATGTATTTGTGAGTAAATTTATAGGCATCTTTCAAATTATTGAACTCGCTAAGAATGGCGTCATCACAAAGTCTAGTAGACTATTTACAAAATTAGGCTGTTCTCGAAAACGTCTTCAGTTCAATTTAATTTCATTCAATTCAGTTAAACTATGTTGAACTACATTTTATACTATAATTCAGTATAATTCAGTTTAGTTTAGAAAATTAAAACATAGTTTTAATTGCATTATTTAATATGTTGAACAAACAACTTGAAAACTTAGGGGAAAGCTAATTGGCTTCTTCTTGTGTTTGTTGTATATAAGAGAGTTTAATTGGGCATAGACATTAATACCTTATAAATGAGGGTGAATGTGAAGTGTGAACCAACCACTTGATGTAGTTAAGCTAAGGTCAACATGTTTTCCTCTTAGTTCCATGGAGTTGAACTTGGATGAAAATATGCTCTATATATAGATACATTAAAAAAGCAATATTAAGTACTGTACTTGATCATCATTGAACAACTTTAATACTAGTAAGTAAGCATCTAATACTGATCTGGACCACGGATTATTTGTATCCAGCTAATATAAAATGATTGAACATATGAAGTAGATCTTGGAAGATTATTTGTTCTCTAATCTAATGCATTGTTAAGACTTGCACATAGTGTTTTTTAGCAATAATTTATATGAATATATTAAGTCTCTATTTTGTTTTTGTAATAAAACATATTATTACTAAGATTTATACTACCTGCAAACTCTTGATTACATGATCCCAGTCTAGGAGGCAAAATAAATAAACAAATTGAATGCACCATGTCCCGAAAGGCAAATAATCTCTGCCCCTGTCCAAAGGGAAACCATGGAACTTTTGAAGGGCAAATCATTAATTGCAATTTGCAAATCTCACTAATTATACCCAACCCAATAATGGGTTGCAAATTATAGGTGAAGTGAAAGTGAAAATTGGCGAAACTTCGTCCAATTATCCAATATTGCGCTTATTTGTGCCCTCGGAGGTTTGGACGGTTATTTGTGCCATTCCTCTTCATCTAAATCCATCTTCGGATCAAATATATTGGAATACTGGAAAGTCTCGTGATTTTACGATCAAATTCACTTATATGGCGCTTGTTAACCGTAACTTCTCTATCACAATGTTACCAGGCACCGTCTTTGGCAATTCCTCGAATAAAAATTTTCCTCTGAGAAACACTTCATGATTGATTACCCACTTCTGATCGTCTTTATCAACAAACTTTACTTGCTTCCCCCCTTTGTGTTATTTGCCCAGCACATTCACCAGAAACTTTCCACCATCTTATATTTTCGTGTTCAGGTTTTGACTTTGCTCAACGTGCTTTCTTTCCTGATTTTGCCAATGATGATATTCCGCATCTCTTGGCTATCCTGTTTTCTTTCACATTAATCATCCGAGTCAGATACTGTTGGCAGTAACAATGTGGCACATTTGGCAGGCTTGTAATCATTTTATTTTTCGTAACGAAAATATCCATCATCGCCGTCTTATTTTGAGTATTCTTCATACCCTAAAGGAATTTGAAATGGTTATTCCGTTACGCCTCTGTATACCTGTCAGGGTGCTTTGCAAGTGGACTCCGCCCACGGCTGGTTTCGTCGCAGTTAACTCGGACGGTGCTTTTTTCTTAGATACTAATGTTGCAGGTTTCGGGTGCCTTATTCGGGATAGTGTGGGTTCGTTTGTAGCTGCTAAGGCCGGTTGGTTAGGAAATACTATAAGACGGAGCTTGTTGCATTTCGTGAAGGATTAGTTTTAGCAAAATCGTCAAGGTATTCACGATTAATTTTACAAACGGACTCACAAATTGTTTTTCATATTATTTTCAGGATCAGACAGGAGGGTCCGGAGCCTCGACAGCAGTGGAGGGTCCCTCAGCTACTGCTTAAGGACATTGCCGGCTTGCTGCAAGAACTTCAGGACTACCATATTATGTTTGTATATAGGGAATCTAATCGGTCTGTGGATCTTCTAGCTAAGTACGGATGTCGTCTGTTGGAGCCCCATTTTGGTTCTAAAGTTGTTTTAGAAGGTGTAGTGCAATAGGATAATTATTGATGGTTTATCTGGTCTCGTAGTCCTGCGTGGCTGGTCCATATGCTTCGTAGCGATATTATTGAGTCAGTTTCTCGTGTAGTTTATTCGACTAATGGTTGTATCATGTAACTAAACCTATTTTGGTATTGTAATATAAGTTTATTTAAAGAAAAAGTGAAAATTGCCATTGCTATGAAAGCTTCAACATGTGCACATCTTTGTCATGGTAAATGTGTCTGGTAAAACGAGGTGATTATTAGTCTAGTTGGTGATTACTCATTTTATTTTATGAAAAGATAAATAGAATAATGCCTCAAATAAGTTACTAGACAAGCTTATTGTAGTAACAATCAATTAGACAGATTGAATCAAATAAGGTAACTAATTTATCTGTTGTGAAAGTAAGGTAAGTATGTTTTCCAAACACAGTAACTTTAATAATTTACTTAATTTATTAAAAAGATAAGTTTATATTTATATCTATATCGGTTGTTCCAGCTAGTTTATCGACTGGTAGTATTACTAATGAGAAAATTTATAGATCATTGATCATGTGACCAAAAATACATAGTAATGGAGAAGAGAATAGACATAATGAGGAAGTCACATGGGTTTGGGCTACACTTTATTCAATAGAAAATGATGTGTTTTTGGTTCGGGTCCAGGTCTAACGGTCAGTAAAGATTATTCCAAAAGTTGTGTTGAGAATTGGGAAAAGCAAAATGTCGCATTATTAAAGATATAGATAAATTTCTCTCCACATACCCCCATATCCTGCGCTACAGCTACACCTCCAGTATGATTTAAGAACTCAAACAGAAACTCATTCTAACATTTTGGGTTTTCATTTTTCAACACACAAAACAACACATTACAAAATTCACAAAACTACAGCCAAGTAGATAAACGGAAAACTTGTTTCGGGACGGATTAAGAACAGGGTGATACAAAAGAATTGTAGCAACTTAAATCAAACAGATAGAGCAAGAATTTTCATTTCTAACAAGCCATTTAGGCAGGAAAAAAGTATGCCTCAACTAAGAAAAAGAAAAGGGTCACTAACACTATGCTCAACCACCTTTCTCCATCCCAGAGAAGTATACTAACAAAATTTCAACTCTACATATGATCAATCTGGCTTTTACCAGAGAAATCGTTCGCAATGAACCTATATCTATTCATGCGTTAAATATATAAACACAGACTAACGGAGTAACTACAGGAAATCGGTTTCTCAGTAAAAACATGCCTATTTCATCACTTCCTGCTGCGTTTAGTATAATTAGATACTGTCTACCCCTATTAACAGTTTCCCTATCTCCTCAAACTACCACCACCTTCCAGTCTATGTTACCACTTTGGGGGTCACCAACTTCTCCGTTTCTTCCCGGGGGAGTTCAGAGGTTTCGCTGACAGGAGATGGTCTCAAGTCAGATGGTGGAATGAAACACTCCCTTGATAATCCTGGAACATTGAATGCCACCTCGTCAATTGTCCAGGTTTCTTCCATTCTGGTTCTCGTATGGCTCATAGCCATCTCACCAAACTGGAAGAGGGTAACCACCGAGTGCCCAGCATGAGCAATCATGATTCCTTCAACAGCGCGGTAGTCATCTAAGAAGGAATTAATGGTAGTTTCCCAGTAGACAGCATCTCCACCATTGGATTGGATTCGAGTAAGATGCGAATCCTCCATGTGAATGAGGAGTCCTGACTTTTGGCTGAAGTAGCCAAACAGGACATGCCTTATGATTTCGGCTGGTCCTTCACTCCTCGCCTTCAGTGTCTGAGGGTCAGCAGCAACCTTCAAAATGAAGCAGTCTTCTTCATTTATTTTTTTCTCCCCTATGCATACAGCATCAGTAAACATACTAGCTGTAGTTCTGGGATCAAGACCCTGCAAAAACAAACACCAACATTAGCGCATGTTCACACATAAAGAAACACTTGCGAACAAATGCACCAATAATTACTAGTCCTCACCTGAAGAGCCCGGCGCAAAGGCCTAACAGGACCCTTTGCCGTGTGTGCACCAAGCCACGGTGTATGCCTCCACACCAACTCCCCGTTGCAGCCTGCGTGTACTTTGCTAGCCCCTACTGCTAGCTCGACATACCACATGCCCGGATTCATCTGCCACAGGACGAACCCACCAGACTCTGCCTCTCGGGCAGCATTCCTATTCTTCAACACCTTGGAGGCCGTCTGAAACTCAGCCGCCACCATCTTCAACTTACCCACCACACAGGCATTCTTGATGGCGCTTTGCACCTTGAGCCCTCCCGATGCAGCAATATACTGCTGCAATATGTATTGAGCCGATGACGTCTCCTATACATTTCACAAATAGCACAATTTAACCAAATGTATAGATAGAGTCTTCCTCTATTCCTAACAACAAACTACACTCTTCTCTGAAGAATTCTAGCTTACAATCATAAAAAATTGAAGGACTAAACACCAATTGAGAAATCATGCTCTCCAGTAAAATCCAAAGAAATTAAACGCAAGCTGACAAATCCTGCTCTACTATTGCGCTAAGCTAAAGTAAAATCCAAAGCAATTGAACTTCAGTCAACAAAGCATGCTCTACTATTGCACTGAGTAAAATCCAAAGCAATTGAATTTCAGTCAACAAAGCATGTTCTACTATTGCACTGAGTAAAATCCAAACAAATTGAATAGCAATTAGTACTTGAAAATAAAATGAGTAAAATCCAAATAAATTGTTGAAGACTTACAATAGGAATACCCCTGTCCTTCAAACAACAGAGATGAGACACAGGCTGAGCAGAAACGCTAACATACACCGGAGCAAGCGGCGCACCCATAACACCAAGCAAAAGTCTGAGATCAGACTTGTTCTCCCCACTCTCACCAACAGCCACCGACGAATTCCTCGCCAGATGACCTCTAACCCACCCTCCAATACCCGACCCGAACCGCTTCGACGCTCCAATCTCCATCCTCTCCGGATCCGGACCCTCAATCACCGGTGTCAGCGTCTCTCCGACCGGTCTCATGCTACCGGATCTCCCAAACGGGTCGGAATTAGCCTTGTTCCTTCTCCGACCCGGACTAGTCGACCTGGACCTCGACGGAGATAGCCCGCGCACCACTTCCTCCCTCAATGCCGTGAAAAAACCTTGCTTCTTCTCCATTTCCGATCAACTGAAAAATCCAATCGGAATGTACCTATGTATGTATATGTGTATCTATAGGTTTTACAATCACAAAAACAAACAAACAGGTGAGTGAACCCCAACCCAAAGAGTGAGTGAGTGAGTGAGTGAGTGAGTGAGTCACAGTAAACACCAATTTAGCATGCGAAGAAGGTGATTCAGTTATAGAGAGACTATAGTGTTTATTTTTAGTTAGAGAAATGGCGAGTCAGGTGAGTCGTATTTAGAGAGAGAAACTCTGAAAGCGACTGCTTTGCTGAGTTTGCTTGCTGTAGACAGTGAGAAATCAGAGAGAGTTGATGGGCTTTATTTATGTAGGGTCACACCAAAAAACAAAACAAATCCCCTTTAATTCCCTTTTCCAAATTACAAATTGCAAATCCTACTCAATTAACATAATACTCACCTGCTTTCAGCTCGTTTGGGCAGGCGAATGAGTGGCGAGCGGACGAATGCAGAATGAGTGGCGAGCGGGCGAATGCAATGAGTAAGCGGATGGGGTGAGAGGGGGGATGGGATGGTGTATTGGGACTCTGAGCGAGTTCTAATTTATAGATAAGAATCGGGACATAACACTTTGTTTTGATGCGAAAGAGAGCGATGAAAGGGTGTGGATTTTGAAGTTTTTGCTGCGTATTTATGTGTCTCTTGGCGTGATGTGTTTAATTGGAAGTGGTTGTAAATGTTTTGAAATTCAGAAATGTATTGTGGAAATAATTTATTGTAGAAAAAAAAGGAGTTAAGTCAAAAACATATTACTTTGGATAAATGGGATAGATTACCTGAAGCAAGTTCAGTTTTATTTTAGATGGAATATAAATTTACATTTCATTTTCCATAAAGATGGAATGGTATATTGATGGATAAATTTTAGTAATGGTTTATGGAAAAGTAATTTATGTTTTAACCATATTGAAGTTTGCCATACATGGAAATTTGTAATCAATATTTTGTATGTCCTTTAGGAGTTAGGTCATCAGTTTGATTTTATGAGAATAATTTATTATTTTATGATTAAAAGTGATTCAAACTCTTAATTTATTAATTGAAGGTGAAACGTTTTACCAATTAAGCTATATTTTGTTATCTTTAAGAATAATATTATTTAATTTCAATTGATGATCACATAATATTAGTCCCTTTATCAACTTATCAATTTCCAAAACATACACCAAATTTAATTTTGATTATTTTTTAAGATATCAATAAGAAATGGTGTATAGATATATTCAAGTTATTTAATGTGATCATTAATCAAATACTTTTAGTGCGCAAGTTTTGGATTCAAATGCCACTCATCCAAATGGGCATTTAATTTCTATGTCACTCACACCTCTTTAGTGAGCTATATCTAAATACTTTTAGTGTGCAGGTTTTGAATTTTGGAGATTGTAATAAATAGTATTTCACAAATTCATTTACTAGTAAATGTGGTAGTTTTCAAAAACTTTTGCTGCATTATTTATGTTTATAGGCTAAGAGTGCATAAATCAGGACATAAATTGCTTTGATGCCAAAGGGCACAGTGAAAAGGCGCGGATTTTGAAATTTTGCTGAGTTACTTTTACGTGTATTGGCGCGATATTTTCAATTGAAATTGGACTATAGATATTCTTGAAATTTCATATCTACATTGTGGATATAATTTATGAAATTACATCCTTTTTCCTTGTTTTGGAGGGATTGTAAAATTACCTTCCAATATTTGCCATAAAGATTGAATGGTATGTTATGGATTTTTACATTCAACCATGATAAACTTTCCGATGCATACAAGTATGTAATCCAGATGTTAGGGTCATATTAAATATTTGTTTTGCACTATGTGATTAGTTATGTTACGAGGCAATTTTATTTTATTCTCTGAAAATAATGTGATTAAACTTCAATCGATCACATATTATTAGCCATTGATCTACTATCAATCTGTCAAAACATACACTGGATATGATGTAAGATAATTTTGATATAAATTGTATGATAATGATATAAAAGGTATGATACAAAATGGGGTGGATATATACAAATTTTTTATTGGAAAAAGGTCATTTATTAAAATTACGTTAATTTTAAATCTTTTGGTGCGTTATCTCACATATTTATCACGTGTGAAAAACTTTTAAAGATTAATGTAATAGCGATTTCACAAATTCATATTTACATAGTAAGAGTGTGCTAATGTTCATTATTTTGCCGCATTATTTATCATTGTTGGCGTGATGTTATTTTAGAAAAATCATATATTAAAATTTTGGATATAATGTCAAAACCATTTTCTTTGGGTATATCATATTATATGGGATATTCTACTTTATGTGAAAGTAATTCCATTTATCTTTTAGTAGGGAATACAAAATTAAAGATAGAATAGTATGTATATTGATACAATTTGATCAAATTACAATTATACGTAACTTCTTAATTTACATGGAGTTTTCTACAATGAGATAAAGATTATATACAGTTCAGTAAAATAGTAGTCGTGTATTAAATTATATTACATATATACCCTTTAGTTATTATTTTCATAGGTAATTTATAAACAAAGAAACATGCACGCGTAGACTGCACTGCTGAAGATTGGTGTGTGCAAAGTGATTCTCTTTCTTCTTTATTTTCTACAATTATCCTAATTTGTTCTGAGTTTTTCATCGAACTCTTTTCCAGATCTCTCATCCATATCCTAGTTCTTAGTTTCTCCTTGATTATTTAGATAAGAATTTGTTAATCATTAACCTCTACCGTCTTCTACTTAATTCATATTAGAATATGTCGCTGCTTCAATCCGCCGTTAAATTGGTTGATGCTTCAATCCGCCGTTAAATTGGTCGATGCTTCAATCCGCTGTTAAAATGGTAGCTCAAGGTTTTTTCAGGAAGTTTCGGAGAGGGTACCCAGAAGAAATTAAGAATGATAAGAAGGAAAGGGGAGCATGCACTCCAATGTAGTCGTACTCCGTAAAATAAATTGATACAATCTTATTATAGATGAGGAAATAGGGTTCTTGAATTGGGTAATATGGGTTCTTGAATTGAGTTAGAAATTTAAACTGATAGATGAATGTGTGCGAAGGCTTAACATTAGACCAATGATGTTTGATGGGTTTTGAACTGATGATCGAATGATGTTTGATGGGTTTTGAACTGATGATCGATGGATACGTGAGCCATGGAAGAAAATTTAAAACAAAATAGGGTCGGGTGTTGTTAGGAATATCTGTCAGTATTTTTGATAAATCATCATATAATTTATCTTTAGTACAGAAAATTGATAAGTACTTTTAGTTTACTTGTACATTGTAAAAGTGGAAATCACTTAGCATGTTAATATAGTTAAACTTGTAATAGAATTATTAGGTCTCTGAATGTAATTTTTATGTTTTGAGAAGATCATGAAGAAGGATCCAAGTAATGGAGTTTAATCGAAGATTTGAAGACTGAAGATTGCGCTAGTTTGATGAAGGCATAAAGGATTAGTCTCATCAGAAAGACTATGTTCAGAAAGCTGTTGGATGGTGCATTTGACACGTTACACCTCTCTGAAGATATGTCATTATTGAGTCAAGGGGCATGCTAGCTTTTAGAAAAGCACATGTCCGTTAAGACTACAACATAAGAAATAGTACAGTGTATTAATTACACCAACTGAAAAGTCGTTCCAGCAAGCCCTCTCTGAAAAATGAGATAGTGACTTCTGAGTACTCATTTCGAGATATCAACGGATTGAATTCTGAGAAGCTCTAACGGATACTATTCGAACGACTCTCAAATTCATCTAGAAATATCACCACTTAGAAGCTGAGAAATACACACACGAACTACGCCCATACTTTCATATCAAGCAAGTATTCTCTCAAGCATTCTTACTACAATTCTACAAGCTTACAGTTGCGACCACATAGCTCGAAGGATTAGTAGTAGTTCTAAGTGTCCTGAACCTTAACACGAGTTTGATTATATGTGAAAGAGTTGAATACTCAGATACCTGATCTGAAGTTCTAAGTGTCTTGAACCTTAACACGAGTTTGATTATATGTGAAAGAGTTGAACACTCAGATACCTAATCTGAAGTTCATTCTCCAGAATAAATATTAACACTTAGGTCAGAAAGGAGAATCCTACCATATACTGAACAAGTATATTAAGTTGTGATTTCTTCTCCAGCTCTCTGGATAAGTAGCTGAAAAGTTATTTAAAGAGTAGCCCGACAACAATCATATAACTATCATCAAGGCGTGGAGTACATGAAGTACTTTGTTTGGGAAATCAAGGAAAAGCTCCAATATTATCTTAAGTACATGAAGTACTTGGCTTTAGAAGCTAGGGGACAACTCAGGGGGACAATTTGGCTGGGAACCATTTCTTTGTAGAGATCTTAGAATAGGATACATTGTAAGGAGAACTCAATTATATGTTCTAGTGAATTTCAGGTCTCATAAAGGTCGGAGTGGACTAGTTGGAGGATTACGCCACCTCCAGATACCACTATAAGTTGTTGTGTTATTTACTTACTGTATTTACATTCCAACATCAGACACACACATTATTATTTGCAAAGCACATTTACGTTTATATATCGCTTAAAGTC
>JAYMSP010002830.1:0-22323 GCA_036897095.1 Plantago elongata
ATATATATATATTATATATGAAAACGAAGTGCATCTTAGTTGGTAAGACGCTTCAACTCCAATCAATAGGTCGGTGTTCGAGTCACCTAACAGTTTAAAAATAAAAAGTTTATTATATATATACATAATATTACTCACGGACAGTTCATGGACTACCGAACAATAAATTTTGTGTTTGTGTACGTTTGTCAACGAACGTGTTTGCGAACAGTTCGAACATGTTAATATTGAACACTAACCGGGCGTTGACTGGAATTTTCGTGAAATTTCCACGAATGTTTGGTTCGCTAAATATGAATGAGAATCGAACAGTTTCATGTAGAAGACAAGCTCGAAACGTTATGTAAGAGAATTCGAGCGATTTTCCCTTTGAGCGAAGTATTGGAACCAAGAGATTGAACAGGCAAGTACCAATCACTTTCTATTGAATATGTGCATATCAGTATCTGGCTTTTCGACAATGCATCAGAAAAGCCAATCAGTATGTATATGAGATCAGAAAGTTCATATGCAACATATCAGCAAACTTTGCTCTGAAAACTATCAAAGAGCTGAATCACTATAATCCTATAGAAGTTACACATATATCACAGAAAATGCAAAATAAGGGCTGTTACACTTAACAAACAGGCATTGCTTCCCTAAACCCGACACTAAAATTACTATCAAACCTCTTTTTACCAAAATCTTTGCTACCTTTCTGCATCACGGCAACAAATTCGTTGTAATCAATCCGACCATCCTGCAGAACGAAACATTAACTTATTTTGAGTCATGCTCAGCACCAAATACTACAGGAACTTATCCACATTGATGAATCATGAGTGTAACTCTTCAGTAGTAATTAAGGCACTTACATTGTTTTGGTCAGCCTCATGGATAATGTCTTCCAAGTGGATGTCTTTGATGCCAAATTCTTCGCAAGCCTTTTGAAGCTCGTCTAGGGTAATGTAGCCACTCCCATCTTTGTCAAAGTATGAGAAAGCTCTAAATAGATGATCTTCCTTCTCGATCTTGTTCATGTTCAACGTTGCTGCTATGAACTCTCCATAGTCGATAGTACCACTATTGTCGACATCAGCCTGTATTAGTAAGGAAAACGTTTCCAGTTAAAATCAAAATGCCTTTCTGATAATCATCGAACAGTTTCAGTATACCACTAGGTGTAAGTTTCACCAGTAACACTTACAGCCATCATCAACTCATGTATCTCAGACTCATTAAGATCAGCTCCGTATCTTTTCAAGCCAACCTTGAGTTCTTCGAATGTGATAAAACCGCTGTTATCTGTGTCAATCACCTTGAACATTGCTTTTAGTCCAGCAAGTTCTTCATCAGAAAGACTTTCCGCAATGACCTGCATTAAAGAAAATATTGTTTTCAGAACTGCAACAGGACACATTTACCAATTTGTAGACATGGATTCTACTGAAGCATCTACTTAATTGGTGAATTTTCTTATGTTCAGGATAATACAAAATTTAAAACTGCATGTAGCTGTATTGTTTCTAAAGTTTAAGCAGCAAACTACATACCCTCATAGCCATTTTCTTGAGCTTGTCTGTAGACGAGAACTGTGTCAAGCGGCTTAAGATTGCTGAATCAAGAGGCTTATCAGGAGCTACTCCGTCAATTTGCACCCACGGATGACCTACAAGTGAACAAGTCAAGATTCAAATTAGTTGAGATTTAAATACTTCAAGAAACATGTAGATAGACTACTTCAACATTGTCAAATTCAAATTGATGTCCATGAACATATCAGCAAAACTCCGCAGATCTCAACCTGAAATTCTAGGACTACATGCAAGCAAATTAACATATAGAACCAACAAAACAATTATGAATGCCAGTTTTTTTAAATGAAAAGCCCTTTAGGCAGTCGTGTTTTTGATTATTTAGCATCCTTAATGTTGTTATTTGCTAATTTTAGCTACGAGATTCCTAGAAGAACTTTTACCAATCAACAATATCTTTACTTATCAAAGATATAGCCATATAGGTACTTCAAGAGCATCAGTGACTTGTCTAAAGACTAAAACTACATATAGAATTAATATGGCAATACTTACAGAGGACTTCATGAACCTTTATCCGCCTTCTTGGATCTCTTACAAGCATCTTCTTTACCAAATCCTTCGCACTCTCGGAGATTTTAGGCCAGGGATCAGAAGTGAAGTCTATATTACCATGGAGAACCTCTTCAAAGATCTCTTGCTCACTCTCTGTACAAATGGAAAGTGAAAGCACAAGTACAGATTCAGAAAAGAACAAAATGGAATGTACACAAATATGGAAAAATCTTTCATTTCTTACCACCCCAAAACGGAGGCACACCACATAGAAGAATATAGATAATAACACCTGCACTCCACACATCAGATTCTGGTCCATAATGCTTGCACAGAACTTCTGGTGCAACATAATAAGGGCTTCCAACCACATCACTAAAGATTTCCCCTGTACCATCAAACAAAAATACATAACTAAGTCGTCTAAAAAACAATCTTGAAACATATATGCTAACAGAAACAACAGTGAACTATACCTGGCTTAAAGAAAATTGACAATCCAAAATCAATGGTCTTTATCTGCGAATCATCCTCATCATTAACAAAGAGAAAATTCTCAGGCTTAAGATCCCGGTGCATCACCCCTAAAGAATGGCAAGCTTCTATAACACCAACTATAGTCCTTGTAAGGTTTGCTGCCTTTTTCTCCGAGTAATGCCCAATTTTAACTATCCTGTCAAAAAGCTCGCCGCCTGCACATAGTTCCATAACGACGTGAACTGCCACAGCATCCTCATATGCGCCCTTAATAGAGATGACATTTGGGTGACCTGATAAATGATGCATGATCTCTATCTCTCTCCTTACATCATCCACATCTTCCATCGTCAACAATTTCCTCTTTGCGATAGACTTGCAAGCATACTTCTTTCCGGTATTTCTCTCAGTGCATAGAAAAGTCGTCCCAAACTGCCCATGTCCAAGTTTCTCTCCCAAATTATAGTGTTCCTTCAAGTGTCCTGTTTTGGTTCTAAGCACTGAGTCAACTTTAAGTCCAACACTCATCATTCTCTTGACATTATGAGCTTTCCTCGTCTTTGGAGTCTCTGCCTGCAAAGTCTGCGCGGTAAATACCATGAACACTTGATCCTCGGGCTTAGGAATTTGCAAAGTTTTCTTATCATCCTCCTTAACCGGCTCCTCCGGTTTCTCAATAACCTGAGGTCGTTGCACCACTTGCTTCACCACCATAACCGGCTCCTCCAGTTTATTGATAACCTGAGACTGTTTCACCACTTCCTTCAGCACGATAACCGGCTCGGCAATTGTAGCCATCGGTGGTTTGACCTCCTCCTTTTCAACTTTCACAACCGCAGGTGGCTGAACATAAACAGTCCCAGGAGCTTCAGTTGCTTTCGCAGCATCACTAACTCCAGACACCTCCTTGTTATTGTTGCAACCATCAATCATATCAGGCGATTTTGTCGACCATAATGACTGCGAAATCGTGGTAAAGAAGGTACCTTTCGCTAGCCTCCCATTAACGCATACATTCCCCATCTCTCCCTTCAAATCTTTTAACTCCCTTACCACTCACACTAGCTATAATTCACACGTGCAAATCAAACTCATAACCAGAGAAAACTCACACCAGTCCTTCAAAAACCACAACTTTACTCGACAAAAGCATATATCAAACCAAATAATTCAATCTGTAACCCTCTATTAATAACTCAAGAAAACCGCAAAATCAGAACTTTTATAGATAAATCATAACATCCAAAACCCAGAGAAGATTTCAGACTGTTTATGCCAAAAAACAACAAACAAGTAGAGTGATCAAAGAAGTAGAAAAATCAGAGTTAGAACAGAATAGGAGAAACAGGAAAATAAATACAGGGAATAAAAGTCTAACCAAATAGGCTAAGTCAAAAATACAGCAAGGTATTAACTAGCAATGTATAGAAAACGAAAGACGAAGGAGACAAATAGGAAAATGAAGGGAAAGGGTCTGTAAATTGGGTGTGGATGATTATGTAATTTGGTGACATATAAGAGAAGAAGGAGTAATTGTTTACCGAGTCTATCACAAGTTCCCGCCTCCTCCATTTACATGAATTGAATCGAATTAACAATTAAGATTATAAATTCTAATTAGGGTTTGAAAGGGATAATTAATTTAATTCCTCTTCCTTTCTTGGAATGAACGAGAGAATGCGAAAGGAAGAAGAAGAAGAAGAAGAAACAGAGGATTTGGAAAATAAGCTGACAGGTTTTTCTGTTGGAATGTTTCCAATTTTCGCACGCGTTTACTTTGTGAAACCAAAACTTATCCTTAATTCATAAATTAAATAATCTACTAGTAATTAATATGGATATTAATATATTATACATGTAATATATGTTACAGTTTCTTTATACCAAATCTAAGCAATAAATAGTTACTACTTTATTTTCCTTGGATATCCTCCAACTCCATTAAAGTCATGATATTTCTTCTCTTTTAATTTTATGAACATAGATAGATTAGCCATAAGTTTTAGTACAATAATTTTTTGAAAAATAGTCTTCATACCACGCCAACTAAATTATACTGTAATGACAATACAATTAGACTTGAAGTCAAGTTTTATCTTTTTTTTATTACCAATACTTTTAGCAAATGTCTATATATACAAAACTAACAAAATCAATTGAGAAATATTGTTATTATGAGGTAGTAAACGAGGAATGCCAAAATAAAATAATATCTTTCATATAATTTACACTAATACGGAATACCAACTAAAGTGTAATATTTATTAATCAATAGATTGATCTATATCAATTAGAATTAAGAAAATTCTTAACCACATCTACCATATCAATAACATAGAGGTTATATTCTTATTGTGACTATGAATAAATCAGATTAACATAAACAAATCCTAATAAAAAATTAATCCACCGTGTCCGGATAATACAGAGATGATCTTAATATGTTGCACACGTTTTTCCAAAATTTGTGTACACAATACACATACGTGTGGACAATCAATATATATGAAATCGTCAATGTAGTGCGCAGTATACAGTTACTATCTACTAGTATATGAAATGAAAATCAATTGATTAGAGTTCCAATGTGGATATGGATTGATCCATTGACTTCATAATATCACAAGTGAAGTGGTAAACACGATGTATGAACGAATAAATGTTTTGTTAGGTAGATATTGAATATTCTTTTGTCTACTGTATTCTCTCGATTTTAGACTATATTCTATATATTTTGATTTTATTTGTGTCAATTCAATTTACATTTCTAACAAAATACAATTATTTTTATATTAAAAGATTAATAATTTAATGTAACATTTAATCTGGAACAGAGATCCGAGTTATAACATTTAATCTTATAATTTTATATTAAAAGATTAATGATTCAATGTAAGATTAATCTGATATAGAGGCCCGAGTTATAGTGTTGTTTATATAGTCACACAAGCAATTACCCAGTGGTGGACGAGATAAATCTATGTGCTTGCACGTCGACGTGAGCTTTAGTTTTTGTAGGGTTTAAGGAGGGACGGCAGCCGACTAAATATTATTAAGCCGGAGAATGGCGATATTAATTTAGGCATATGTGCCACCCAAATTTATTTTTGTTTTATCACATGATACTACTGTATATTATTGCCACATGGCATATACTACATAAGGCCAGAGGTGGTTACATTTACAATATTCTTGGCGCAACTCAGTTACGTTATCCTTGTGATTTGTGGGACATCAAAAACGTTAAATCTCGTGTGTTAAACGTCGATACTTATTACACCGATGAGATCATTATTCCTCCTTATCTCTTGTGTGACCATTGATACAACGGGATGAAATGGGGTGCGTGCATGCTTAGGTATTAAACTAGCCAAGCATTGGCGGATCCCGAATCTACCGTATACCCGCCGGTGATGGGGCTCACAATTCACAACAGACATAAGTGAACTACAGTTCGAACAAGGATCCAGCTTGCCTCTTTTACTGTTGTATCAATATATGATTCTACAGTGAAGTCATCACCACTGCGATGACTTTTACCTTTTTCCCTCCATTTGATGTTCACTGTTCACAGTGGATCTAGAATTTCATGCACTTGGTCCACAATGCTTCTAGACTTTCATATACGTGTTCCGTATAATGAATTCGTGCTGTCTAATCTTGAGTATGCACTACAGTTTTCATCCATTGCAGATACACGGTTTCTACAGAACTTTCCAACATCGCCATCATAATCAAAGATTACTAAACTCCACTGGACTTTCTTACTTGTGTCCTTCAAGCACACAAAACATAGAAAGTCTCTCGAAGAAAATAATTCAAGAAGCACAACAGCTTTATACTTCGAATATATCCTGGGAAAGATTATAGTGCAAATGCCAATATTCATCAATTCTAGGTCTTATATCAACAAAGAGTTACAAAATACCGACCAGCATTCAAGTCGGTGATAATTTCCTAATGTTCATTTCTAAAAAAATACCGCATCCTTGTAGTAACTCTCCGTATCATTATTCACCAGGTGGAATACTACATATGCTGAAACGATGCTTCAAATGACACAGATAAATGATAACATGTTGCTTACAGCAGCCAAAAACTATGGTCTTTCAAGTGCAAACGCCAAGCACGTGTACCACTGGCATACTAAGAAATGCCATGCTTCACTTGCCTACTAACTATCATCTGGGTAAGTTGTTCTAAAACACAAAGTATAACGAAATCCACAAGTCTGCCTTTTGTTTTATCATGATTCAACTTATGTTAAGTGCACAGAACTCTAATACCTCCATAATCAAACATCTCTTGCTAATCCAGAGAGATCAACATCTCCATCTTCATTATTCCGAGTAAAAGCTTCATTAGGAGGGGAGCTTTCGATATGGATTCCACGTCTCCTGTGCTGTGAGGAAGAGTCATCTAGAATCCCAAATGAGTCGAAAAACTGTCTTTTCGCCTCTTCGACTGCTTCCATAAAGTCGCCAATGCCACCAAAGAGACCACGCTCAATGGATTCAACATCACTGCGCAGCCCAGGGAAGTATGATTTGCCTTCTCCTGACTCCAAGGGGAACCCTTTAACCATCTGGTTGGTGACATCCTCCTCGGTGTACTCTTTGTTAGATTGTACCATCTCAGTCGGCCTGTATAGGACAGCCACTCAAAATAATCAGAAAATCGACCATTGTGATACTGGTTAGTGATATAGCACCGTATATTAAGTATGATACACACTTCTTCCTTCTAAATCACGAATGCATTTCACTGTATAAAACCTACTCATACTTTCACTCGCACAATAATTACAACACAAGATTCTGGATGTCTTTCAGATATATAAATAAAGCAAGTTTGTCAACCTTTCTTTCACAGTTTCACCTGTGCAGACTGCAGACCACCTGGCCGCACCAATGTCAGGTGATTACAACACATAAATAATAAAAAGAAAACAAGACTCCATGCCCACTGGATCTAGGTTACATGGTCCATATGCTATTGCATCCGATTCTCTGCTGTGCTAATTATGCCACTCTGTACATGGTTTGTTATTCATTACTAAGGCTCTATATATAAGTAAGCAGCTGAAAGATGGACATTCCTACTTATGGGTGTCACTATATTACAAGTACAATCTTCTCCTGTTAATTCCAATAGCTCAAACAAATGCCATTTCGTGACATGAATTGCAGTCGATTGCTACTTGCTAATCCCTAACAAATACACAAATTCTCTTCTCGATTGTTACCTCCACCCAAAAAACGCATTCGACAATCCTACACATATTTCGAGCAAAAATTATCAACGAGTTCACCAACAGTTCAAATTAGACCTAAAAGGCTAAAACATATCGAACTGAGCAAAGATTCATCGACTAATCCACCAAGCACAGTCAAATTAGGCTAAAAACAGATCGAATTGAGCAAATGTCACAAGTAACAGTTCAAATTAAATGTATACCTTCCAAGGCAGTCTTTAAAAATCTCTTCAGTTTTCTCGCACTTGCGTATAAATTTCCCAGGCTCCACCTCCTCCGTGTGGCACTGTGATTTCACGACCTTCCTGGTGGCACAGCGCTCGCCGTCGCCGTTAGGGTTTGATGATGAACTGTTGAAATTTCTGGATGAGGAATACACACCACGATTAGTATCGTCATCATCCGTCCAAGTCCACCCCATTTCGATTTCTCAGCTACTCAGCTCACTAGAGTTATCTTGTCCTGTTCACAAAGCTATCGATTCTCAAATTTGGGTGTAATTTGATTTGATTTGATTTGATTTCTTCCAGTTCAAGAATGTTCCAGAAACCGCCTTTTTTTCCTTGGGTATTTTCATCCTAGTCCTTTTATGAGTATTTACCACAAGGTGCTCAAATTCTAAATTTTGCTTTTCAGTTCTTGAGTTAAAGATTCGGGTGATCTATGTCCAAGTATTATATGTGTATAAAATTTTCATTTAACATATTAATATTGTGTGGTTATACCCGTTACATATGAGTATAAAGCATAGACGCACTAAATTTTAGTTTATTACGTTGGTACATTTAAATATACCAATTTGTATTCATTGGTAAATGAATTTGTTAGATTTTGTCAGGTGAAATAAATTGTTTAAACGATATATTTTTGTAGAAATTGTAATTTGAGGCAATGAGTGTTTGTGTTCAACAGGCTAAGCATAGCTCCTCAGGTTCCTACTCTGCAAGTCGATTGATTGCATAAGTAAAAGGGAAAGAAGTAATTCATAAGGTGGCATAACGAAAGAATGAATTTTCGTTTCATAAGGTAGCACGGTACAATATACTGAAATAGTGAATGAAAGAGGAGGAAATGGAAGTTACATCAACAAGATATTGAAACAATAAAATGGACTTGAAAGTGATTGTTGCTGTCAAACAGTTGTTCCAACATGCTGAATAACAAAACCATAGATCTTTCGCTTCAGACGCTCGGTCTTTTCAATCATAAGCTCATCTCGCTTAGAGACCATGTTATCCAACCAGTCGTTGACTCGCTTCAACTGTGATAAGATTGTTGCAATTGGACCACAATCAACACCTCCACTTGTAGCAGGTTTGCATTTTCCCAACACTTGGAAACCTGCATTCAGAGACTCCTCAACGAATCTTATAAACCATGTTTGCATCTCATGTTGCAGATTCTTGCCAAGTTCTGCAGTTTCATTCATTCCTTGGCCTCTGGTCCATGTTCCAACCGTCAATGGAGGTAGTTTGGCATTGTTCTTGGCATGACTATTGACAAATACTCTACCATCTGGACTTTGGTCGGCTTTAGATGAATCTTCAAACATTGGGCTGGTCAGCAGGGATACAACTTCAAGATTTGTCGCTAGAGCAGCTTCAACCCAAAGATCACTACTAGATCTTGTCTGTTTTATAGAGGTATTTCCTTTCACCATTGATGAAAGACGGCAGCTAACAATTGATTCTGCAGCTGTTGTACCCCGCAGTACATCTTCATATATGACCATGAACCGATCAATGGTAGGTAGTGGATTTTCAGGCTTTGACATGGCAAGGAGATCCGAGAACATGCTGAAACAATAAGCAACAAGCAGTGAGCTTTAAAGCCTCGCAATATACTCAGTGCCTATTGTTTATCAGAAATGAAGATTATAAATGAACTACACACCAGCAATATATAAATACAGACTAGACTACACAGAGATCGTATATAAGTTGCTAAGAGGTTTGTTTATTCTAAGATATACATGCAGAAACCAACTAGGTACAGCCAAAACTTGATGCTAACTCTTATTTTGGCTTCAGTGCCACAACAAGGGAAGTCAAAAGTGATGAACATATCCCAATTTACTTTATAATTTAACACAAATAATTGTTTAAGACCACATTCGTTGTCTGAAGTTTAGCTAAACGTTCTCTAACAGTGGTACTGGCATGTTTGGCTAAACAATATTTTAGGAGGACAAAAGGATAGCCAAAGCATTTCTGGTAGAAACGGAGCAAATTCTTAACAACATAAACTTGTATGGTAAAATGAGACCGAACATCACTCCAGCGCACTTATCTAAGTAACCTCAACATAATTCAGAATTCACAGCAAATTCTTAGGAACATCATAAACTTGTATGAAATATTAGGGTGCATGTACAACTCAGCAACAATGGTCAAACAAGAGTGAACATCACTCCAGAGCACTTGAATATCTACTATCTAGTCTATTTATGTAACCTCAAAACATAATGCCAAATTTAGTAGCAATAGCAATAGTACCTTAAGCTTCTCACAATAGATTCCGTGGCAATGGCCTCCTCTAAAGCTTCAGCAGCAGCCGCTGATGCAACTTTTCTCCTTAGCATAGCGTCCTGGTTCAAGATCACAATAATAAATTCAATTTTCTACCAGAGTACAAATAGGAACACAGCTCATAGTGAAACTTGGTAAGTCACAGTATCATATACCTTGCCCAGTTTTGCAAGTCCTAAAGATAGTATATCCAATGAAACACTACCATCCGTCCATTTCTTTTCATGGATGGTAATTACTGGAGATGGTTCACTTGGCTTCTCAGGCTCTAGGTGAGCTTCCTTGCTCGGCAGGTTTTCATGTACATCACTCAAACGCCTCGATATAGCAGCCTGATGAAAAACAGAAAACCTCATCATTAGGAAGACATAAAATGCTAGCTTCAGATTGTCATACTGTCAAGAAAAACCAGATTGTCACCTGTGTCCTCAAAATAGCTTCAAAATCCGGCCTATTTTTCATCCCAATCTTTTCCTTATGCTCTGAAGAACTCCCACTGCCAGATTGAGGACTTTCATCCCAGCTCTTCCTAATCGGCTTTTTGGAGGAACCAACCCCTTCAGAACCCTTAGACATCCCAACAACAACATTAGCCATTTTCTTCTTCTCCACACCTGGTGTTACCTTAACTCCACCGGATAACCTCCTCCCCGGTGAAATCGACATCCTCCTAGCTGCCACCGGACTCGGCTGCCTATATCTAGACGGCACAATTATGGCCGCCTCTCTCGAATTCCTCCTATTCTCTTCCTTGGCAGCTGCAAGACTAGGCACCACACACTTTGAAGGTGCAGCAGGAGACTCCGACCGCCTTAATGAATTCGTCTTCACAGCAGCTGGAGAAGGATCTCTCTCAGCTGGCACTTTTTTCCTTCCAGTTGACACAGACCTCTGCTTCACAGCCCCTGGCGACGAAAACCTCTGTGGAACCTTATCCGAACCAGATCTACCTCTATCATTTGCAACATTTACATTCACATTCTCCTTCTTACTCTCTTGAACACTCTCTACTTCCTTTTTCACCACCAACAACGGCTCATTCGATGAAGGAGCTTGGATTGTAAACCCTGACCTCGTAATTCGGGCAACTAGGGGGTCAGGAGAGCCAATAAAGGCGTGTCGGCCCGAAATGGGACGGAGATTGACAGGCATAGGCACCGGAGGAGAAGTGAAGACCAGTCGATCTAGGTGGACGAACTGGCCGAGCTGGAGTCGGTTATTGAGGATCAAATCAGTGTCACGGTCCGAGAGAGAGACGTAAGTGGAGTTAAGGGAATCGGAGAGCTGGACATAGAAGCCATTGTGAGGGAACAGCGAGTCGTCGCTGGTGGATGGAGCAGGGACAATGCCGATGACCTGGAGGAGAGGAATACGGTGCTCGCCGGTGACTTTGGTGGCGGAATTCATCGATTGGAGGAGCTTCAGCAGGACTCCTGGTGTTAGAGACGCCATTGTTGGTGGTTCTGTGGTTTGATTGATGGTTTCTTAGGTTTTGGTGGAAATGAATTAGGGATTTTCAGAGCATTTTGGTGAATTGAATGTGGATTTCGCGAAATTGGGCGTTATCAGATGGGGTTTGAGAACAGACCGTTACAGATTTCAAATTTAAATTTCTAGCCGGTTTTCTTATCTACAATAATTATCGATCGCCTTGTATGCCTTGTGGGTCCATGTGCGCACAGTGCAGTTGACTTGGTAACATTTACCCCGGTGTCCCGAAATAAATATATTTAACGTTTAATTTTAAAATCGTCAGGCAGTAAATTGTAACTTGACACTTTTTTTCCAAACATATATAAATAAAAAATGTATATTTGTTCACGGGTGTATGAAATATTCAATTTTATCACGTACAAAGATTATTAGTAGAATTTTGTGAACTCAAAAGGATCATTCAAATTATAAGAGCACGAACAGAGATTATTAGTATTCTATAACCTTCGCAGCTAATGTTTTACAATTACAAGCGCACTTTGTTCCACAAACCAAAATTTCATAGAATGTACATATTTTGTATAACAATTTCCATACAGTTCCTGTAAGTTATAACAATCTATATATCTTGTGTACCTGTGAATTATGAACAAGACCAACTTATTGTCCTGGATTGACACAGCAAAACCATGACTTCTTCACCTTTTGTTTAGTCGTCACACTGACGATGTTTGCATCTGTTATTTTCTCCATGACCATTGTATAAGTTGTTTTATTCACACCTAAATGTTGGACAATAGTTGTCGTTTGAGATGGACTTGGAAGTTCTTCATCTGATGAGGCTGGCGTAATCTTGCTTTGGTTGGTTTCCCTTGGCTGAGAATTAGACCCTTTATGCCTGCAATAAGGTTTTTAGCCAACATATATAGTTAGACAAGTTTGTAACTCTGGATAGATCTTCCCTCATGGGTTAACAAAGATCCTAGAACATGAGTTTCGACATGTTTTCTTTGAAATTAGTTTGCAATGCTCAGACTCAAACTTGCAGGTTCTTCCAATTAATCTTAAAAATCTACCTTACACAGTCATACTCCTCCAAAAACATTTGAAAAGATAACTCTATTTCAGTAAGTTCATACAAGAAAGTATACCTGGAACTTTGACCAGATGAGCTATTCCTTGGTTCATATGAGATCACATCTGTTGATTTAACATGATTCCCAATTTCTGTGGTTGTTTGGACAGCTTCAGGGGACAAACTTTTTTCAACAAAACCGTTCTCTACGTTGCGCAGATTGTGTTTACTGATGTGCGACTGAACCTTCGTCTGGTTTATGTTATACTCACGGAACATAGCGATAGCCCTCTCCAATGTGTCCAGAGCTTTCTCAACCTCTGGCCTTATCGCAAACTTCTTTACTTCTGATCTTGTATTTTCATGGACTATCTCCACTGCCTCATTGCTTGAACCAACTTTCTTCTTGACAGCCCTAATATTGTCTGTCATTCTATCAGTTATAATGTGTTCATCTGTCAACTGATTAGTATCAGCATTCAATTCTTCAATCTCCTCAATCTCATTCGATGATATTCCATTAGGAACCACTTTCTCCGTGGCTACTGGAACAATAGCAGAGCTAGAATGATGATCATTACTATCAGCATCGTTATCTTGAAATGCTTCGGTTGCTTCAAGCTTCATAGGTTCCTGTTTGTTCAGGTTTTCCAGATCCGGAGATCCTGTTGATTCTTTATCTACATGAAGTGCTTCGCGAATGCGAGCATACAGTGGACCTCCTAGAGTTTTGGCAAATTTTTCATCACCCTTAGAAACAGAAGCAACTGCCTGTAATTGTTGCAAGGATATAAAAGATAACAGAGAAAAACGGTCAACTATTCATAGATACACATGAAACTGGATATATACACAACGCAGTCTAAGTCTTATGAAATGGTAAGCGAGGGCTATAAATTTTGGCCCTATGTAACATTATCATCAAGGAACTAGCCTAGAGATAAATGCAAACCTTTTTATAGAGCTTGAAACCGCTACCAATGAGCTGCCTTGACATGAAATTGATAAACGCTGGTGGAACAAAGTCCAATTTAATATCCATGTTCGCTATAGTCCTGTAGAAACATAACCGCTCTTAAGTGACCAGAGCCAGTGAAATAAAAAATACAGTGTAAAGAAGTCTCTAAGATTCGTTTGGGCAAAATTCATAAAAGAATATGTCTGAAATTATTAGGTAAAAAACAATGAGAACTCTTTCTAATGCTCATGCCAGGAGTGAAGTATGAAATAAGGTCCCTTTGTGAAATGGGAAAGATACCAACTTACCTAAAAAAGCTCCTATTGGCAGTTACTTTCTGTATGGCAAATCCTCCGACTACATCTATTCTTACCAGATCCTGTGGATCAGGTATTCCATCTCTGGTGAACCCATGGGTGCTTGTTGTGAGGATCTCTGTGTCCGAGATCTATAATAGATCAGTGAAACATTAGAATAGAACATGCGTACTTTGACGAGTATAATTACAGGCACAGCACATTACCGTGTTAAGAACCACCACAACGAGCCCATCACAAAAGTATTCAAATACGAAATAATGCATTACTGCCTCTCTGCTTGATAGTGGCCATGAAACCTTCATCCTTCCTTCCAAAATGAGGTAAATATCAAAATCTTGTAAGCAGCAAGCTGCAGCAATAAATCAAACAAGAATGTTCATGTCAAGTGAAACTACCTCACTAATGATATTTGTTCACCAATTCCAACTCGTTGTAAACGTTCGGATGAAATAACTTTGAAAGTTGGGACTGTTGTTTGAGGCCACCTGGCAGAACAACATGAAAATGTTAAACACTTTCCCTAATCAGTGGCAATAACTAGACTCACTTTTGTTTTCGTTTTCGTGTCATACCCTAACATACTTATATTATGATTTTTCCAGACATGTTTTCCAGGGTGACAAGAATCTGTTTTAGGTTGCAATGGTCACTCATGACTGAATACTAAAGAAACATCCTCAGAATGAATTCCCTTTACGAATGACAGAAAGGCAACATAACCTATACACACAGTGCATTTTAGCATGGCAAAGAACTGCTAGGCATACATCAGCAGTGAAAGCATCAAAACCAACCACTAACAAAATTATAAGCTACCTCACACAACATTATCTCGCACAACAGAAATTGAAAAACACGATAAAATGGATAAAATTCATACACCCAATTTCAGCTGGTTTACATATCACTAATGATAGAATTGCTACTCGCATTGCCTTGGTACCACTGTCCTCATGAATAGTCAATTTGTGCTTTAAATTTATTGACAGGATATACATATTTATATATATTTTTCTTACCATTCACTGTAGAGTTCCGACTCACATGAAATACACAGACCTGTTACAAATTGAAAATTTTGCTTCAGGAAATTTACGTATAATGATGAGCCACAGTGCATATAGCAGAGACCAGAATGACATAATTCTGGCCATTTAAGTTTAGCTTACAAATATCAACAGGTCCGTCCACATAGCCTTCAGCGAGTAGTGAATGGAAAGGAGTGCCTTCTGGTCCTTCTCGATACATAACTCGTAACTCTTCTGTATCCTGTTTTACCTACAAAACAGAAAAATAGGCATCAGTGACTCTTTTGTTGCACCTAAACAGACCGAGTGGATGATCCATAGTCTTCGAGCTTGTTGGAAATTATTTCAAAACCACCTCTAGGATCTGGGTCATCTAGAGCCATAAAAATCTTTTGAAGTGCTCTATTTCGAGGTTAAACCCCAGCACAGAGGAAAGAATATGAGGGGGAAGGGTGCATGATTGACAATTCATAGGCTTTTCATTATCAGTACTCTAGGCACAAATGTAGTTACTTTACGGGTTTAGAAAACACCCGAGGAAAAAACAGATTAAAGTTCAATGCATATAATCTGGTTTCATTTCACATGCCATAATTAAGCATACTACACATCAATCCATTCCCTTGCATTTTGCAAAAAGGCTGTTTGTGGTCTTGAACGTTTGAGCAGCAGCTCACACAAAGAGCAATTACCAGTTCACCACGGCCAGAATTTCAAAAATGAGTTATCTGTGTCATAAGATTCGGTTGTGATTCATACTCTACACAGTAAATTCATATAATTTTAGCATAATTTAGCATCACATGCATTCACAATCATGTAAAGTGTTTTTTCTTCTTCTGAAAAATAGGAGAAATCCTAATTACAAGGCCAGTGGTCCTTATAATAGACATAAGACTATTTGATAAAAGTGACATGAACATCTAAACAGAAAATGAAAGTGATGAAGCCTATGATAATAATTGAATGCAATTTGCAACATACTTTCCAGGCGACATGTGATTCTTCACTGGACCGCAACCTCTCCAGATCATTTTCTGAGGCACTTCTCAGCATACCAAGAAAACTGAATACTTCTTTACTTCTTCTTTCCACCACATTTTCACATTCTGTCAGGCACATACCGCACAGACGAGAGAATGAGATCATTAAATCCTGTAACTAGTAGTACTATATCATTATTTTAACCACTACAGCTATTACTTTCAAAGAGAAAAAAAATCAACAACACAAACCTTTCTCCGATAAACTCGACGACGACTGTAAAATTTGATTCTTGACAAGGGCCCGAACCGTTTCTTTATCAGTCAATTCAGGAGATGCAAGAGTCTTGTCCAGTCTCCCTCTGTATTCATTGATATCTTTCCTCAACATCATACTTGCATATCCAAGCAATCAGAAACAAAGTATTGAACTTCTGAACCTAAACAAGCAAAAAAGATTCATATTTTTATTCACTCATGTAAGATATGCTGTATGCATCATCCAAATCACCACCTATAAAAGTTGCTTGAATAAAGGAAATATAATTTATTCTACCCTTCTCAATAACGAAAGTGTAAAATCTCCACACGGAAAAAAAGCAAGGAATCCACTAAATCTGGGAATAACTCAATACACAAGAAAAACGAAACAGAATAGCTAACTAATCCTCCACTTCCTCAGATCATAAGCATACAAACTTCACAGAATTACAGAACAGAAAAGGATCATAATCATGCCAAAGATCGCAACTTTAAGCTTGCTAATCACAGAAAAGTCACAATCATACCTTATACAGATACAGAAAACAACTCTGCAACAAGTCACACAACCAATTCACATCTCCAAGCGTGCAAGTATAGTACTAATTAATAGCAAGAAAGAGTTGGTAAAACTCACTTTCGGTTGTGTTGAAGAAAAAGAAAAACCCAGCTGGATTAATAAATTGAGAGGTGAGTATGGCGAGAGCACCTAGGTGGATGAATGGGTTGGTTTAGTTAAACATGGAGTCATTCACATGTTGTTGAATGTTGAAGACAACGAATTTGCAGACACACGGCAGAATAAGGACGGGAGTAATGTTGTTGCTGTCTAAATTCGACCATTTATAAACGCTCTCTGACTAGAGGAGAGGGTATAAAAACAAAACAAAACAAAACAAAACTTATTAATATAAATTATCTATGCAGATGAATGGTGTTCACTTCACCTTTCCATTCTGGCTTTTGTCTTCTGCCTTCTTTATAATTTATTTCTACTCCTATATTGCAATTAATTGGTTCGTTAAATATTTAATTTAATACTCCATTCATCATCTTTCATATTCTGATCTCATCGAATATAGATTTACGAACAAATTAATAAATATGACAATAAAGAAAAAAATTAATAAAATATAACAAATAATGAATAATATATTTTTCATTTAATAGATGAAAATATAAAGCTGAAACGGTTGAAAACGGAATGGAAAAGATGAAACTGAGACGAATAAAGACTTATTCGGGACCGATTTCATAAACTACGGGATAAATATGTCAATAATTATATTTTTAGTTAGAATAGTCACGAATTTTAACTAGGACATCAACTGTATATATGCATATAAAAAAGAATACTACTTCCTCCGTCATGTATAATAAGATACAAAATTTTTCGACTGTATTTTTAATGTAATTAATTGTTATAATATGAGTATTAAGTGGTTGTTTGGATGGAAATTTGAGTGAGCATTTGGATGGATTTTGGTGAAAATTGTGTTTGGGTGTACATTTGAGTGGGGTATTTTAAGTGTATTTTAGGCGAAATCACTGTTCATCGAACCAAATTAGGGTTATTCAAATTATCATCCAAACACCCCCTAAATTAATTAGTGGTTAGTAGGTTTATTTTTTGAGTATAATATAAATATTAAATTAATTAATGAAGATATATATATTTTTTAAATATATTTAATTTTGTGGAACGTGTATAAAATAAGACGATTCTTACTGTATGGGACTAAAGAAGTACTACTGATGTTGATATTTCAATATTTTGACAGCTGATTTAGTCCCTAAGTTATGACAGGGGTGAGAGGTTAATAGACCGCACGTATACGTAGTAGGGAAGAGATTCTGAGGTGCATTATTTTGTTGTCAGGTTTAGTCTAGTCATAATAATGCACATCCCTCATTTACATTGATGGAGACCTTCAACTGTTAGTGGCTTTGAGAAAATTTAACAAAAAGGGACCAAAAAAGATTTCATTCGCGTTTGGCTAAATTTCTGCACAAATTTGGCAAACTATTTAACATGTGATGGGGAAGAAAGAAATTGTTAATGGGAATGTTAGGTATATTGTATCACCCCATGACACACCCCATGACAGTTAATTGAAAATATTAAAAATAGAAATGAGGTAATATATGCACCCCATCTTTAATTTAAGTTTCCACAGAATCGAATATGAATTTTAACACAATAATAAATTAATATGAGTTTATTAAAAATAATAGTGAAAATAAAGAGGGGGAATCTCACATGGGCCAATTTAGATTATTATAATGAGTTGTGGAGTTCAAATGCTTTTAAATATAAAAAAAACAACTTGAATTAGGGACGGTTTAGAAAGAAATACGGGAACTTGAATTAAGGATGAAGGGAGTATATTGGAATGATTTTCATGGGCGAATTTAAAATTTTAAGTTCGGTGGGACAAAATTACATATATAAGATTATTTTAAAGGTTTGGGTGTTAATTATAAACTATTAGGAAAATTATATATAGTAAAAGTTTTCTTTTTAAAATACTAAGTGGACGAAAGCCCTTCTAGTTCTGTCCATATATGTTATGGGGTTGTTTGGCATGGGATTAAAATCAATTCATTTGACTAGATGAATAATGATTTGGCCTAAAATACACTTTAAATATTCTCATTTCAATTTCATTTGAAATACAATATTATCAAAATCAATTTTAATGCCCATTTAAATTCTATACCAACCGGACGAAACAGTTTTGATTGAGAAATGGCCGGATTTTCTTTTACCTACAGTAGTATATTACTTATTACTACTACCATTGGTATTTATCATGTCATGAATTGAAAAGGTTTTCCTCGGCTGCCAGTGGAAGAGTCAAATAATGTTATTCTATTTAATATGATAAATTTATATGTCTGCATGTTGACAGTCACAGATCCACAGATGTGTGCTATTTTCTATATCCGGTTTGTTCCAAGGTTGGAACACAATTCATCTATGTCAGCTTCCTAAAGTAGTCGGACAAGCAATAAACATGGACAAACTGTTTGCCATAAAAATTTTATTATTAAATTTTGTAAATTCAAATTGAATTTTTGAATTCAACTTAAATTTTATATTAAACAATCCATCAATTATTTTATTCATACATAATATCATTCAACTTGGATATGAATCGGTTTGGCATTAAAGCTAATTGACTTGAGTTATAGTTATAAGGTTATGATACATGAACATTACGGAGTTGTAATAGAAATACACTTAAATTAATGATTCTTTTTCCAATTGAAAATAACATGACCAACAAGGATAAAGAGAAGCATGGTAAATATAGAGTAGTGTACTTGAGTATTGTAGTGAGATATAAGTTGATAATAGAGCAGAGAGAATAATGTACAAACCAAACCTATTGGAAGTGATTGATATAAAATTTTAATTATATATTAATCAATTATATATTAAATATAGGGGGTGTTTGGATGGGGATTTGAATATCCCCATTTGGCTCGATGAACAGTGATTTGGTCTAAAATATACTTAAAATACCCCACTCAAATATCCATCCAAATACAATTTTCACCAAAATTCATTCAAATGCCCACTCAAATATACATTCAAACAGCCACATAATCTAGTTAGATTAGATTATGTTTGCAAGTCAACAATCGAGTTCTATAGTGTTTTGTTACGGAGATGATTTTTCGAAGCTTACACAATATATTTATTAACTCTCTACCATGAATGATTGGTAGTATAAGTGGCAAGAGACCTGAATCACTTAAGTAATGTTTTGAGTAGTCGACTGGTTGACTCAATTAAAGAGGAGGGGGGAAGGGGGCTTGTACCAAATTAAGAATGATGGAGTACGTAGTCAATGCAGCTCAATACAGTAGAAACTCTCTATAGGAATCTATATATATATGAAAAGTGATAGTCTAATTTAAATATTAGATATGTCATTTATGTAAAATTTGAAGTGGCAATTTCAAACTAAATAAGTTTAATTTTTTTCAATAAGAAAATGCAGAATTATTATTGGACAAATAACGAAAACCTACCTATTTTTACTGAAACATTTTTATTTTTAGTCAGACATGTCTTAACCAAAGGCACATGCACAATTAAAAGAAAAACGATGCACTACTTTCAACAAACTATTCGTATTTTGAGGTAGTTTTTGTATGTTTGTTTTATAAATTTTGTTCCAAAATTTTAGCTATATCATAATACAGTTAATAACAATTTATGTTCAACTTAATTCAAAATTTATATTATTTTATTACCCGAGAACATTGAGTTGTATCAATCATAATTAATAAAACTATATCATTAAACGCAATTAAATTAATTTCAATTATACTCCCACTTTTGATTTCTGTTTCAATTCATTATACTCCCACAAAAAATTATTTTGGGTGTCTCATGTCTCCCACTCATACTAGACCGAGTCGTAATATCATGAAAGATTCAGAAGTATGAATACGTCACAAGTTTAAATTATCATTTGGCATAGCCGTAAACATTTAGTGTCTCAAAATTCATTGAAGAGTGTTGCATTGTTTTGTATACCGCGTCGTGTTAATTCTCTAGATTTTTAAATTATAATATTGTATTAAATACTATGAATATATATTATGTCAATTTATTTATGTATGCTAAAAGTGATGATGGAATTGAAAGAACATATATTCCACGTATGTATAATTCTAAAAAGAAAAAAGATATTTTTAATTCCATCGAATTCTCATCATGCATAACTATTTTATATTTTTATCTATAAAAACTCAATCATATTACACCCAAGAATATCTCAAGAACTTGGACATAAATAATTTAAAATGAAATTGACAAATGAACCTACTGTTTGTTAATGAACTATTCAAATATGGTTGTGGAAGAAGAAATAATTAGTCATTAAAATTCTTCTTCGAGCACCATGAACCAAATGAAATTATCAGTTACATAAATTCCCTATTTATATAGAATATGAGAATACTCCTATTGGTTTTTACATTACATTCCACTTAGTTTGTTAGAATTTCAAATCCATATTTAAATTTTCATAAAAATTGCGGCCCGTCTTATTAAAATTGTGTTTGGAATGGAATTGAAATGAGATATTTGAAGTGTATTTTAGGCCAAATCACTATTTATCGAGCCAAATGGGGGTATTTAAATGCTTGACCAATCAGCCCCTTAAATTCATCTCAAATTTTAATTTCCATCGACAGTAATGTATCAATCTTATCATTCTATATTTATGTTTGTCATCAGTTGGTAATACGTTTCACTTCTAACTAATAGGTCGGGGGTTCAAGTCACCTTTAGCCATTTCAAAAATATAATAATAATAATTCAAAGTAACCAATATGTTAGGAATATCTGTTAGTATTTTTTATCAACCACCATATGACTTATATTTAGTACATAAAGGTGATTAGTACTCTTAGTTCACTTGAACACTGTAAAAAAGGAAATCACTTAGTATGTTAGTCTAGTTAAATTTGTATTAGGATTGTTAGGTCTCTGAATGTAATTTTAAATTTTGATAAGGCCATGAAGAAGGATCCTAGCAATGGATTTTAATCGAAGATTTGAAGGCTGGAGATTACACAAGTTTGATGAAGACATAGGGGTTAGTCTCCTCAGATAAACTATGTTCGGAAAGCATATTGTATATTTCGAATGGCACATTACATGTCTCTGAATGTATGACATCATTAAGTCAAGGAGCACGCTAGCTTTCAGAAAGACTCATGTGTTTGTTAAGACTACATGACAAAGAAATAGTACAATGTATTTATTACACCGACTGAAAAGTCGATCAAGCTTAGTCCTCTCTGAAAAATGAGAAAGGGGCTTCCGAGTACTTATTTCGATATATCAACGGATTGAATTTTGAGAAGGTCTAACGGATACTATTCAAACGACTCTCAAATTCATCTATAAA
>JAYMSP010002831.1:0-22317 GCA_036897095.1 Plantago elongata
AAGTGATAAAGTGACAGTGTACTCTGCATATCTTACAATTCTTGCATTTCTGATCCTCATTGCATTGCACGAAAACGGTTTATAAAAAGGCAACCATACACTATTTTCTTAAATTTGGGAACCGTATCTGTTTATCGCTGTTCAATCAGCCTGGACCTCTGGTCCTGGAGTGATCGTTGTGAAATCAGCCGGGGTTTCAACCCTGAAGTGGCTATGCAAATAGTGTGGACCTCTGGTCCTGAAGTGATGGCTGTGAAATCAGCCCGGGGTTTCGACCCTGAAGTGATGGCTGTGAAATCAGCTTGGGTGACGACCCTCAAATGAGTGATACTGGAAATCCCGAAAAAGTGTTAAATGACTGATAAGTGCATTGTGTTGGTTGCCGCATTTATCATCTTCATATGCATTTCATGCATACCTGACTAACCTCACTGAGTCTTCGTGACTGACTCTCTCTTTGTTTCAATAATTCGCTTTCCCAGATTGCGGGCACGAAGACAGGACCGGGTAGATAGGCATACCAACTGACACTAGGACTGGCTATTCCGCTGCTGAACCAGTAGTATGAGTGTGTTTTTTGTATTACGATATGAAGTACCTTTGGAGATGTAACGAATAATATTTTAGTATTTATATATATTTGGATATTCGTCACGACCCCTGACGTCCGGACCAGATCTGTGGTGTTACAGCCTTGACCCATCCACATGGCGTATTTATATCTCTCGACATGTTCGATTCCATGAAGAGGCTTTTGCGGACTTTATGGAACCTACACGCACTAATTTTGTAGACCCATCACCAGATGCTCTTATACTCTCGAGTAATAAGGTACCCCTCTATCCACCGAAGGATCATGAGTCGCCCCAGTCCGACTCTCTGCACCACATTGTGTCGAGCTCGACCCCTCCACAACATAATTCACCTGCACTTTCTAGTCCTCCAATGTCTACTGATGCTCCTGGACCGCCCGAGGATAATTCTCGACGAAGTACTCGCTATCGTCAAATTTCATCGAGGCTTGATGGGTTACTTACTGACTTACTGCCATCAATTACTCCTCGTGCAGTGGTTAACCGAGCCACTAAACACCCACTACCTACTGCCATTGAACATCACACGTCACAGAAGCCTTACGAGACCCTCTTTGGAGAGCAGCTATGGCTGATGAGGTCACAACACTTACATCTCATGGCACTTGGGAACTTGTTGAGCCACCTCCCGAGTATAATATTGTTGGGTGTAAATGGGTCTTCACAATTAACCGCAAGCTAGACGGCACCATTAATCGTTATAAGGCACGTCTTGTAGCCAAATGTTTTCAACAACGTCCAGGTGTCGACTATCATGAGACGTTATGTCCAGTTATCAAGCCTGTCACTATCCGGACTGTTCTCTCACTTGCCCTTCTTAACAAATAGGAGCTGCGTCAATTGGATATCAACAATGCATTCTTGCATGGGTCATTGGGTGAGCCTGTTTTCATGCAACAACCTCCCAGGTTTATTAACAAGTCTCAACCACACCATGTTTGTTTGCTTAAGAAATCATTGTATGGTCTCAAACAAGCCCCTCGGGCATGGTACCACACATTAAATGTTGCACTTCTCGCCTTTGGTTTTCACCAATCCAAAGTCGATACATCACTCTTTGTTTATCGTTGCTCGATTGATTACATTCGTGTGCTCGTCTATATAGACGATATTATTCTGACAGGTGCCAGCCCTTCTCTACTTTCGACTCTTACGAACCACTTGAAGGCTCAGTTCGCAGTCAAAGATCTTGGTACACTCACATTTTTTCTTGGTGTGGAGGTTGCTCGTTGTCGTGAAGGGCTCTTGCTCTCTCAGCATAAATACACAGTTGAATTACTTCAACGTCACAACATGGATGGTGCTAAGTCTATTAGCACACCTATGGCCACATCTTCGCCACTTACTGCCTCAGGAACCATTGACCCCTCCGTGTATAGAAGTGCGATCGGTGGCTTGCAATACTTGACTCTCACTCGACATGATATTTCGTTTGCAGTCAACAAATTGGCCCAATGCATAGCATCACCCACCTTCATTGTCTAGCTTGTGTTAAACGTATCTTCAAATACCTAAAGGGGACACTTCATCATGGCCTTTTACTTCGCATTCCTCGTTCATTATCCTTAACGGCGTTCCGAGACTCTGATTTTGGCGGCAATCCTGTTAATGAAAAATCTACCTCCGCTTATATCAACTTCTCTTAATCTAATCCTATTTCGTGGCGTTCCCGAAAGCAAACTGGCGTTGTACGCTCATCCACATAAGCTGAATTTCGTGCATTAGCATCTACTATTGCGGAGGTCTGTTGGATATTCCAACTGTTTCGTGAACTTGGGATTTCTCTACCTTCTCCACCTTGCCTCTTATGTGATAATCTTGGTACTACTCGACTTGCTCTACATCCTATCATGCACTCTCGAATGAAACACATTGCCTTGGATCTTCACTTTGTGTGTGATTTGTCTACGAAAGGCATCTTGTCAGTAGCCTATGTCAACACAATGGATCAATGAGCAGATGCCTTGACTAAACTGCTAAATCGCTCCCGATTCTTACTTTTGCGTTCCAAAATTTTTGTGGCCGATGGCACCTCAATTTTACGGGGGCGCATTAAGGACTCATCTCTTCTAGAACCCTCCTAACATATTTTGAGGGATTTGATTGATATGTTGTCTAGTTATGTTTGTTAAGATAGTAGAGATCACTGGAGAATATCCTTCACTAATGTTGTTGTAATTGTATCTATAATGAAATCAACCAATTTCCCACATAAACATACTTTCATATATTTTGCCAAATATTGAAAATCTCAAAGGTTGTGGCATTCAAATTCAGCAGATTATATAATAGCCTTACATATACTTCACCTCAACTCTTTACAAAAAGTCCATAGAATACTTAGATGACCAGGTGTATTCATAAGGCTGATGAAATGGGTATTGAGAGGATAATAAGAGTTTTACAAAAGATGACACTTTGAGAGTGTTTTGGAGTTATCCTCGGGTGTTTCATGTATCCACGCATAAGATGAAGAAGGAAAAAGATGAATAATAACATGCCCTGCGGAGCAGACTTGTGTTATCTGGGAGGAAGATGAAGAAGTTTAAAAGAGATTCAATATGACAATGATGAATTGATGATATGATGGTAAAGCAGTTCATGTTCATGACAATGATGAATTGATGATATCATGGTAAAGCAGTGACATGCCCTGCGGAGCAGGCCTCTACCTACATTCAGTTGGGTTAAAATGACAATGTTGGTAAAGCAGGTCATGTTCTTAAAACTGATAGATTCATTGATTTTGGTTTTTGTTATAGTACTAAGTCACTGGTGAAGGTGTGTTTTATCATTGATGTATTGAAGCCTCATGGAAAGAGATGCAAGAAATCACAACTACTGCAAGAAGGAAAATCAAATGACTGTTACTTGAGGTATTGAGTGCTAGTTTTGGCAGTGTGAAGTGATGTAAAGCATGCAATTTGACTTAATTTTGAAGTTATGCATGATCTGCACAGTTCTACAAGAAGAGCACATGTTTAAGCTGAATTAATGTGCCATGTTATCTTCTAAAATTGCATAAATCTGACTTTTAATCAAGTACATACATAGTTAATTTGTCAGCTTCAGTTTGAGTATTGCCAAATCCAATCTCAAAAGGCTGCTTGAAAGAAACTCAAGATCGTTGCCAAGATATTGGTACAGCAAAGTCAAATATATTATGCCAAATTACAAAAGCAATAAGATTTCCGAGGCTGAGGATGTTTAGATACAAAACCACCTGTAAATTATTGTCAACTTTAACAAGCAGAAACCGACAAGGCAACATCCAAGAGAACAAAGAATGTTATAAACATTAATGTAAGACTGGCCTCGCTATCGCCAAAAGTGAACTTCTACAGCCAAAAAAGAGAAGTTTTTCTATGATATGAGCTAGAGTTCTTGAAGATTCACTCCTACAGAGAGTATGAAACTAGGAAACAACAGGTAACCACACAAACAGATTGGATGATCCATCATTTATGAACTGCGTCAAAATTTATCACTGCTCATCAACAAGCTTTTCTTCACCTGCGTCTCCAAAACCACGCTGCGCAATTCTGTAGTACAGAATTCCCATGGTTGCCATGCAGGCCCTACCAAACAAAGAAGGAAGAAAGAATCTCACATCATCAAAAGGGACATGTTCTCTGAGACACAAAATAAATTCTGTTTATTTAATTTTTCACCCCACAAAAATCTTGACTAATTTTCAAATTTAGTCCTGTCTACTGGGAAAATTCAGTTTAGAATAAAATCCAAATTCAGCAGCCGTAGAATCCTCCCAGTATTCTGATTACAGAGAATTCTTCATAGCAACCATCAAATACAGGCGACCTAATTGTACTTTGAATAGGATTGTGGAAAGTAAAGGCCGATTCCAGCCTTTGTCTAATCAATGGAAGTTGTGGAAGTTAGAAAAGAAGGTGGCAAGAGGAGGAAATCAACAGTATGTTTTATGGTATTACTTGAAACTTGAAAGAAATAATATATTTCAAGGCATCTTATTTAATGGTGCAATTTATTATTTGTATAAAACTGATGAGATAAAAAAAATATTAAGAGTAACAAAGAAAAAGAAAGATAACAAACAATTTTCCCGCAAGACTAAAGGAGTCCCGAACACCAAAAGAAAAAAGAAAATATTCATTTTCCTTGAAGCATTATTTCAATAGGAACTGATTTTCCCTATATCTTTTCAATTCCGCCAATTTGGCTGGGACAATGCTCAGGCCTCCAAGTTGGACCAGATAAACCTGCTTGCGAGTTAGATGCTGCTTGCTCATGTAAAAAATTCATCTATTGTCATTAAACAATAACATGTGTGCATCACAAAAAAAACAGATTCATGCAATTAATATCATTTATAAAGTGCGCATTTACATCAAAGCAAAAGAACTCACATGATAGCTATGATTAAGAGGAGCTTCCGTGGGTCCATTCTTGAAGATTTATTATGCCTTGCACGACTTTCTGCAGTATCTGCATGTGACGCATCTTTCCGCGGCGGTGCAGTCACAGGTAAAACTGGCAATGAACTTGACCAAAAGGGCAGTAGAGACCTCAAGAACTTATGGCGAAGTGGACCTGCATTCATAAACATGTACGTCTTGTTCCACCATCATATTGGTACACTTTCGTGATATCTCACATAACATCAAAGATGACATAAGGGTGAAATTCCACGATTGCCAGGGATCACAATTCTCAAAAAAATACATAGAGATAACAAAAAAGTACATTTAGATGACAAGCCTAAAACTCCACGATTCTCAGGTGGAGAAAAAGGTTGATATATCACAAAAACATATTTTAAATAACAGAAGCCTGAAACCCGCCAAGATTAGCAGGTAGAAAAGACACCAGGTTGATTTCATACATGGATTGAACGGGATTCATGAATGCAGGAAGCCAGGATCCATAGTTTTCAACAGAACAGCCTTTTCAGACAAGGAAACTTGCGCTAGAATAAACATACTACCGAAAAGTCGGATTCAAATGAAAAGTGAAAACGCAAGTCAGCACCTTTTTTATTCTTAAACTTTATCAAAAGCATATGAGGACTTTATGTAGAGATGGTGATTCTTGTAAGTTTGATTGAGAACCAGAAGAACTAGACAAAGCCGTAAAGCATTCAGTTTGAATTAGTCAATGATATCAGATTATCATGTTTGTAACTGCAAAAGCTTTGTATAATGATAACCAAACCTAGTGCTAACTTATCGGCCATGCAAAGCTCCATTCACAGGAAGTTCATAAATTCAGCGAACACATAAGAGTCAGCTCCACGAAATTATAGAACAGAAAAACAAATTCCAAATTTGAAGACAACAATTTCAAATGTAAACTCAAATTAAAGCTACAGAAAATGAGCATGCGAATAAAAATGCAGCGTGCAACTTTCACTAACCTCTTCGCGAGTATTTCTTCCTGTTTCCATCTTCATCATCACCATAATATGAAACCTCAGAATTCTGCTTTTCAGCTTGGATTGAACCCTTTCGTGTGGTTGCACCAGGCTAAGAAACAATAAGCAGAGAAGCCACTAGTCAGATACAAATAAGTGATACAACATGGGAGAAAACAGGATACCACAAGATATAAGACCAAACGGCTTCTTACACCAGTAGGACTTGTGCTCTTCATGAAATTGGCCTCATGGTTATTCAAGGACGGCGTTGAGGCAGGTCCCTCAATCTCCACTATATCCAGACTTGCAGGTCTTGAGCCTGTTGCAGTTGAGGCACCATCTTTTCCTATGTACGGCTGAACTAATGGATCTGATGCAAAGGCAGGTGGAGGACTTCGGGATTCTGTTCCATGAAATGAAACTGGATGGCTCCCGAACAAGTTTTTCTCCAAACCAGTCTGTAAAACAGTTATAATGAACAAATAATGCAACAGAAAGTGCATCGCGTGGTTTGAGCCCTGTATCTACAAGGCCACCAGACCACCACCTCTTCCATTTCATTTCGGATATAGGAGGAAGAAGGAAGAGAGATAAATGAAAAGGAACTGCAAGCACTTCAAGCTCTCAAACTTCAGGAACTTACATCCAGACATGACGAAACTAGAAGCTAGTATATCATAGGAGAGTTTGCATACAAAAATGTATAAATTATAATTACACCATTTATAATGAAAACTGTTAGGAATATCTGTTAGTATTTTTGATCAATCACCATATGACTCATCTTTAGCACATAAAGGTAACTAGTACTCTTAGTTCACTTGAACATTGTAAAAAATGTTTAAGAGGAAATCGCTTAGTATGTAATCTAGTTAAATTTGTATTAGTATTTTTAGGTCTTTGAATGTAATTTTATATTTTGAGAAGTCCATGAAGAAGGATCCTATTAATGGATTTTAATCAAAGATTTGAAGACTTGAAGACTGAAGATTGCATAAGTTTGACGAAGACATAAGGGTTAGTCGTTCAGAAAGCATATTATACAGTGCAAATATTGCACATAACATGGATCTGAACATATGACATCATGTAGTCAAGGAGCATGCTAGCTTTCAGAAAGGCTCATGTGTTCGTTGAGACTACAGGACAAGAAATAATACAGTGCATTAATTACACCGGCTGAAAAGTCGATTAATGCATAATTCTCTCTGAAAAATGAGAAAGGGACCTCTGAGTACTCATTTCGAGATATCAACGAATTGAACTTTGAGAAGGTTTAACGGATACTATTCAAATGACTCTCAAATTCATCTATTAATATCACCACTAGAAGCTGAGAAATACACACACGAACTACGCTCATATCTATTTATCAAACAAGTATTCTCTCAAGCTTTCATACTACCAAAGCTTACTGTTGCGACTAACAAGCTCGAAAAATCACTAGTGGTTCTAAGTGTCCTGAACTTATAACAAGAGATTGTTATTCGTGAAAGAGTTGAACTTTCGGATGCCCATTCTGAAGCTCATTCTCCAGAACGGATACCAATTACTTGGGTCAAAAGAAGAACCTACATTTACTGAATAAGTATATAAGTAGTGTAATCTCTTTAAGCTCTCTGAAAATATAGCTGAAAAGTTATAAGAAAAGCTTACCTGACAATCAACATATAACCAACAACATCAAGGCATGGAGTACATGAAGTACTTAGTTGGGAAATCAAGGAAAAGCTCCAGGATTATCTTGAGTACAGGAAGTACTTGGCACAATGCGCTAGGGAAAAACTCGGGGAACATTTGGTTGGCAACCATTTGTTTTAGGGATCTTAGAATAGGTGAACTCAATTATCTGTTCTAGTGAATTCCAGGTCTCTGAAAGGCCGAGTGGATTAGTTGGAGGATTACGCCACCTCCAGATACCACTATAAACTGACGTGTTATTTACTTTATTGTATTTACTTTCCAACGTTACACACATTATTACTGCAAAGCACAATCACGTTTATCTATCGTTTAAAGTCTTCCGCGCTCAGTATTTGAGTATCAGAAACCCTCAGTTTCTGAGAAAGACTGTTTATCGACGAAAGTTTGAAAAGACTATTCACCCCCTCCCCCTCTAGTCTTTTACTTTGCCGTTATCTGGACCAACAAATGGTATCAGAGCATGAGGTTCCCAAGCCTTCTGCATTGAACCTCGATCCTCCAGATAGGTAAAGTTTTTGTCGCTTTTCCGAGGACGTTTTAATTGTGTGTTAAGTGTGCAGGTATGTATCTGAGTGATGCTAAGGTGCTTAAACCCGAAAATTACGAGAAATGGAAGAACAACATGATGTTGCATCTTAAAGCAATCAATGATGAGATGATCTATGTCATCAAGGAAGTACCAATCAAAATCAGACAGCTCAAGCATGTAACTGGAGTATCTGATGGTCGGAGAAACGCTGATGTTGAAGGTAGTTACAGCTGATGTTGAAGGTAGTTACACTTCCACTAGTGATAGTGGTCGTGCCGCTGCTGGACAAGTTGTGTATTAAGACAAACCTCGTGAGCTCTGGACAACGAAAGATGCCAGGAGACAGAGGTCAGATGGTCAAGCTCGTAACATCATCATACGATCGACACCTGAGCATATACAGTGCAAACTGTGGTGTGCAAAGACGGCGAAAGTTGCCTGACAATTGATTGAAGAAATCTTGCCGGAACAAAGAAAACCAAGGAAAATTAGTTCGAGGTTTAGAAATTAAAATTCCAAAACTTCAAACAGGTCCCACTGAAAGTCTAGAAGAACTTGATTTTCGGTTTGCAATTCTCATAAGTATGAGTGATATACTGCACTTGGAGAAAGTGACAGATATTCAAATTCTGAGAAGGTGAAAACCATCATCAGAAGCTTGAACCAGAATTTGGCGCATATTTGGAGCATACCCAATACTTCTACTTCAATCGGAAAATGCCCAAATCACTCAAGTGGAACTCTTTTCACATTTGACCACTGTAAATTATGAGACAACCTAACGAGGATTGGCTGCAGCTGAAAAGTTGCAAGTGTTGCTCTAGTACTTCTAAAAAGAAGGATACCATAGAAGTGTCTGAAGAAAATGCTCATGTTGTGCGTCACATGAAGAAATATGTGAGTCAAGAGATTGAAGGAGAAAAGCAAAAGAGAAGCTGAAAAAGCATCTCGGCCCAAATTACCATCAGTACAAGAACATCCAAATGAACAACTCTCTGAACAACCCTGCTCAGAAAACCCTATTTGTCAGAAACCCGGTCACTTCAAACGTGATTGTCCTGCTTTTAACAAGCTTAAGACGGGTGACAAAAAGGAGAGAAGAACATTCAAAAGAACTCAGAGGGCATTGCTCACTGAAGAGAGAAAGAAGATCAAATTTCAACTTAATGCTCTGAATATTGAGTCAGATTCTGAAAGTGAGGATTCAGAGGACTCAAAATTACCATCACCAGAATTGTCCGGGATAACTCACAATGTTATCGACTGTAGCCTAAAGAAGAATGATTTGTGTGGAGTTGCTGAGATAGTAGGTCCTGACATCTCCAACATTGAAGAATGCCTTAAGCTGATGAGGTAATAAATACAACACAATTCTTGTACTATCAAAGTGATGATGACGGCATTAAGGATTTGGAATTGGTCAAGAGTGAACTTGATCGATATGAGAAAGAAATTTTTGGTTGCCGAGTCAAAGACCAAAATTCTTGAAGAATGTAAAGAAATTCTTGAAAAAAAAAATTCTAATTTGACCAAGATATCTATGATTAAGGACGCTGAAATAGCATCTCTAAAACCTCAAATATCGAAGAATGAAAATTCTCATTAGCTAACCTTGAATGAGCTAAATGAAAAATTGAAGAAACTACTTTCCGAAAATGAAGAACTCAGAAAGAAGTAAGTTTCTTTCAAATAATTTGTCAAAGCTAGTGACACTCTCACGGAGGTTCAATCATACTTGAGAGACCCTTCTGAGAAAGGAGGACTTGGACTTGATGCCCAATCAAGTAATTCCATTCCTCTGAAAAAGAGTGATGGAAGATTGACCTTTGTAAAAAGTCAGCAGAAAGATTCCAAAGATACTTATAGCATTGGTCAGAAAAGTACAAAATCAAAGCAGTTGGGACCAAACCTTCGAAGGAACAACAAATCCCGAAGACACATGTGAAAGGTTTCTGAAAAGAAACACGATCCTTTAACTTGTGATCATCATAATATTGTTCACTAGGAAGGGAAGCATCGCCGGTTTGGGTATATTTCCTACTGTATCATTCTATGGATATAGGAATGATGTAGAAACTAGTGAGGCTACTGAAAATCGTATTCAGAAAGCCAATGGTGCTCAAAATGGTATTGTCAAGTCTCTAAAGCCACCACGAGGAACACCAAGAAACACTCCAAGAAGGAAGATAGATCTAAAATCCGATAATTCTAAGATTCCTCCTCATGTTTCAAGTAGACAAAAACCTACTCCTAAAAAATTCATTCAGAAAAGGATTCCCACAGGAAGAGTGTTAAGTCTAAGTGGTTTTGCTTCTGAAACCAAACTCCTGTTTTCTATTTTGTGCAGAACGCGTCATGTAGTAAGGCTCAAAGGCTATTTGATAGTGGATGCAGGAAGCACATGACAGGAGACAAAGCAAACTTGATAGATTATAAAGTTTGTAATACTGGACCAAACATCAGGTTTGCTGGAGGAGAATTAAATCCTTCCTTAGGTTTTAGCAACGTCAAATTGGGATCCCTTACGATCTCTGATGTATTACATGTTAAAGGTTTGAAATATAATCTTCTAAGCATGAGTCAGTTTGCAGATAGGGGATATTCGATTAAAATTAAATCGAAGTTCTGCAAATTGATTGACAATGAATTAAAGCAGACAGTCTTGGTTGCTAGGCGGAAAGGAAGTCTATATGTCACTAATTGGACATTTGCCACAACTAAAGAATGTCTCATGGTGAGTTAATCAGGTCACACTGAAGAACAATGGTTATGGTACAAGAATGAGTCACTTGAATTTCAAAACTCTGAACAAACTTGCCAAGAAAGTGTTAGCGGTTGGATTACCTAAAACAACATTCAAAAAGTACTGAATTGTGTTAGACCACTACAACTTTTAGACATGGATCTTTTTGAATCATCTATAACTAGTTATGCAAGCAAGAAGTATGGTCTAGTTGTTGTAGATGACTTCTCTAGGTTTACCTAGGTTGTATTTCTGAAACAAAAGTCTGATGCTAAGGTGGAGATACCAAACTTGTTGAACAAGCTTGAAGTCATGAAAAATGACAAGTTATCTACAATCAGAACAGATTATGGTACTGAATTTGTCAACCAGTACATAAAAAAGTTTTGTACTCAGATTAGATGTTTGATAAACAAACACCATGACAAAACTCCTTATGAGCTCTTGGTTGGTATACCCCTTAATATCAAACATGTGTTTGGTTGTATATGTTTTGTTCTTAACAATTGGAAAGAATACTTGAAAACATTTCAACCAAAGGCTGATGAAAGTGTATTTCTTGGTTATTCTAAGAATAGTAAAACCTACAGAGTATACAACAAGAGAACAAAGAAGATTGAAGAATCAGTTCATGTAGTATTCTATGAAGGCAGCAAGAAAATACTCCTTGATGAAGAACTCTTAGATAGATTCAAAGAACTCCTGATTAAGGATTCTAAAGGAGAATTCTAAGGAGAAACTCTGTCATTAATATTGATGATGACTCTGACAAAGAAAAGCATGATATGCCTAGTAACAACCAGATGACTCTTAGACATGATGAAAAATTTCCTATGAGAAATCCAGAAATGGAAACTGAGAATATTCATCAAACCTTTCTGTGAATAACCTTTCTGAAAGACGTATTCCATAAACCTCTAACAATGAACAAGTGTATGATATTTACCGCACTTCTAGTGTACAAAATATCAATGATACTGAAGAAGTATCAAGTCATAATCATAGTTATTCACATTCAAATCACGTAGATAATGACCCTACTAGTTCAAAGCCAATAATGAAATGAATTAGGGATCATCCTGTAATTGGTCCAATTGATTAAAGTGTTAGAACTAAGAGAGCAATAGCTGAAAATGCTGATTCTCTCTTTGGATGTTTGATCACAATCGTTGAACCTAAGACTATTGAAGATGCATTAAAGGATCAAGATTGGATCTCAGCAATGCAAGAAGAGTTGGATCAATTTGAGAGAAACAATGTACAGAAATTAGTTCCATTTGTAGAAGGAATATATGTAATTCAAAAACAAGATGAATGAGCCTGGTGAAATAACCAGAAACATAGCAAGGTTAGTTGCCAAGGGATTTACCCAGACTAAAGGCTTAGACTTTGATGAGTCATATGCACCAGTTGCAAGATTGGATGCAATCAGACTATTTCTAGCCTTTGCAGTTCATAATGATTTAAAGTTTACCAAATGGATGTTAAAGTGCATTTCTGAATGGTGAGCTTGCTGAGAAAGTCTATGTTGATCAACCACCAACCTTTGAAGTTTATCTCAGAAAGTAGGATGGTCTATAAGTTACAGAAAACTCTGTACGGAATGAAACAGGCTCCAAGGGAATGGTATGACACTTTGGCCAGATACCTTCTGGGAAGTGGTTTTAAGAAAGATTAGAGATCATACTTGATAAAATTTTATTTACCTTAAACCATGATGAAAACTACATTTAGTTCAAGTATATGTTGATGACATTATATTTAGATCTAAAGACAAGCAACTTTGTGATGACTTTGCTAATCTCATGAAGAGCAAACTTGATATGAGCATGATGGGAGAATTATTTTCTAGGATTGCAAGTCAAGCAACTCAATGATAGAATATTCATTAGTCAAACAAAGTATGCAGAGGATATGTTCAACAAGTTCAATCTGAAGCCTTCTGAAAAGAATGCCAAGATACCTATGAGCATAGGAACCAAAATGACTTATACTGAATCTGATAAAGAGTGTTGAAGAACATGAGTATAGGAAGTTGATAGGTTCACTTCTCTACCTTACTGCAAGCAGACCTGATATTCAATATGCAGTTGGTGAGTGCTAGATTTCAGACAAATCCTATGCAATCACACTACAACATTGCTATGAAAATGCTAAGGTATGTCAAATGTACTATAGAAGTGGACTGTGGTATCCTAAGAAAAGTGGATTGAGTGTTGGCTACTAAGATGCTGACTATGTTGGATCAATGAGGGCAAGATCTATCTCATGGTTTAGCAAGAAGCAAAACTCAGAGGCTGAATATATTGATGCTGGTTGTTGTGCTACTCAGATACTATGGATACAACAACTCAGAGACTATGGACTTAATGAAGAGAAAACTCTCATTTTCTGTGACAACACAAGTGCTATTGCGACTACTCAAAATTCAAAGTTTCATGCGAGAACTAGGCACATTGATGTTAGACACCACTTCATCAGAGACCATATTGAGAAAGTCAATATAGAGATTCTAAAGGTTAGTACTGAAGATCAACTTGCAGATATCTTCACTAAACCACTCCAGGAAAGTAGGTTTTTAACCCTTAAGACTCAGTCTTGGGTTATTGGAGTTACCAAGGAACTGAAAAGTTCTAAATGTCTAAGGTCTTGAGTGAAACAAGAAGAAAAAAGTATTCAGATAAGCTATTTGCAAAAAGAGGAGATGCAAAATGTGTTTCTGAGTACAAACACTCAGAAAGGTCTGTTGTTTCTGGAACGGAAATCCAGAAAAGCTATAAAGTATACATCCTCTCAAATCTAAAGAGTGGATCAGACATCTTTGTAGTCACATTGTGTGGGGAACATAATTCTACAAAAGTACAATTTCTGAGAGTCAAACATGTCTAGGGTTTTGTGTTGTTACCACTTTTGTGATAACAAACATAAGAGAAGATTAAGTTCTCAGAATGCCAAGTCCAATGACTATTTTCTCACACAAGAAAAGTGACTTATTGGCCAAAATTCATTAATAAATGTTTCATCTCAACGGATAAGATTGATTCTCAGCAAGTAATGCCTGTTGTAAAAACAGACATGGTCCACTAGCATTAAATGCAAAGTAGAAACGTATACCATGTCGATGCAGTGTATACAGTTACACATACAATACTTCTATACGTATATTGTATCTATGTATTATTTACCTCCTATATATAAAGAGTTTGGTAAGAGACGAACACTTTTACCAAATTCGAAATCTAACCTTGCATCAAAACAGCAAAAACCTTCAAGTTTTTTTGATAAACCCTCTGCAAATCTCTTGTTTCTTGCCTAGTCTTCTGAAAAGATAGACTAATCTTCTCGATCAAATACTAATCTCAAACTCTCACTAATCACTATATATAAGAGATGCTCCTAAGAAGACTACTTCCAAGAACAATGTTGCGACAGTCTCCTCTGCTGAAAAGCGAAGTGAGAGAAACTTAAAGGTGTTGAATAAATGTCTGTTGGGTAAATTCAACCCAGAGGACTGGACTTCTAGCCTCAAAATGAACTGGGGAGCACATATGGATGCTCAGTTCTTAACGGCTACTATATCCTCATTTCCATATAGGACTTGCATTATGAGAATGCTTGAAAAAGCCAGAATTAAGAAATTCCTTTTTGCTACTCCAAGCGGCTTGTCAACTGTAGATGTTCTGGAGTTCTACAATAGCTCCAAAATCTACACTAAGCTGAGTAATTTTGAAGAAACGTACATTAAAACCAAAGTTAGGGCACTAAGATAGTACTGGACTATGATGGCATGGAGAACCAACAAGCCAGTTTCGCTAAATCCTGTGCATACCAAGGCATGGCTTGACTTTGACGTTCAAAAGAGGACTGATGCTATGGAAAAGCCACTTTGACTTTATCTGTCCTTATCCAAAGCCAGAAGATGTTCACAAAGTTCAGAAACTGGTTGGTACCTATAGCAAGAAGAATAAGCTAGGTGTAAAAGCTTATCAATCCTTTTATATGAGACATTGCATATCTGGAGATCATCTATCAGCATCATGGGTTGTCCCAGCTTAAGGTTGACCATGCATGGGAATGGGGAAAATATTACTGGGTCAAACTCAGAAAAATAAAGACCCTGCCAAGACTTATAAAGATCTTTGTGAATTAGCCAGAAAGACAGAGCTCTTTGTCAAGAAGCTTCTCTATGAATATGCTGAAGACTGCAGGAAGGTTGATGACCAGATCCAGTGATCCAGAAAGGTGCTGGAGAACTTAAGGTTTCTAAACCTAAGTTAATTTTGAAGACTTAAAGACTAGTATGTTAGGATGTTTACTTAGAGCTTGGTTTCTCCTGTTGTCCTAATTTTCTTAATAGTTTTGTAATCACTTTGCTGAATTGATCTATATTGTTCAATATTTGTAAAAGTTATCTTGTGCTGTAATATTCTTTCTAATGATCATACTCTTAGAAACCTTCTATAAAAGATAACTTGTCAGCAAAGATAACATCTTGTGATTTGGTTGTTATTTACTTTCTGCATTTATTTATCTGATTGAATATCATTTGAAATGATTAAGTGGTGGATTGTTTTCACTTTCATGTTTGTAATAGGACATTAAGTTAATCATGGATGACTGATCAAAAAGAGATAATTTGTTAGGAATATCTTTTAGTATTTCTGATAAATCACCATGACTTATCTTTAGCACAGAAAGGTGACTAGTACTCTTAGTTCACTTGAACATTGTAAAAGAGAAAATCACTTATTATGTTAGTCTAGTTAAACTTGTATTAGGATTTTTAGGTCTAATTTTTTATTTTGAGAAGGCCATGAAAAAGGATCCTAGCAATGGATTTTAGTCGAAAATTTGAAGACTGAAGATTGCACAAGTTTGATGAAGACATAAGGGTTAGTCTCCTCAGTTAGACTATGTTCAGAAAGCTTATTATATAGTGCAAATATTGCAAATATTCGAGTTAAGGAGCATGCTAGCTTTCAGAAAGGTTCATGTATCAGTTGGGACTACATGATAATAAATAGTACAGTGCATTAATTACACCGGCTGAAAAGTCAATCAATGCATAGTCCTCTCTAAAAAATGAGAAAGGGACTTCTGAGTACTCATTTCGAGATATCAACGGATTGAATTTTGAGAAGGTCTAACGGATACTGTTCAAATGACTATCAAATTCATCTATATATCACCACTTTGAAGCTGAGAAATACACAAACGAACTACGCTCATATCTACTTATCAAGCAAGTGTTCTCTCAAGCTTTCATATACCATTCTCCAAGCTTACTGTTGCGACTAACAAGCTCGAAGAATCACTAGTAGTTTTAAGTGTCCTGAACTTATAACAAAAGATTGTTATTACTTTCGGATACCCTTTCTGAAACTCATTCTCTAGAACGGATACCAATTATTTGGGTCAGAAAGGAGAACCTACCATATACTGAATAAGTATATCTAGTAGTGTAATCTCTTTAAGCTCTCTGAAAATATAGCTGAAAAGTTATAAGAAAAGCTTACCTGACAATCATCATATAACCAACACCATCAAGGCGTGAAGTACAAGAAGTACTTTTTGAAAAATCAAGGAAAAACTCCAAGGTTATCTTGAGTACAGGAAGTACTTGGCTCGAGGAGCTAGGGAAAAACTCGGGGGAACATTTGGTTGGGAACCATTTGTTTGTAGGGGTCTTAGAATAGGATTTATTGTAAGGTGAACTCAATTATTTGTTCTAGTGAATTTCAAGTCTAAAAGGCCGGGTGAATTAGTTGGAGAATTACGCCACCTCCAGATACCACTATAAGCTGCTGTGTTATTTACTTTATTGTATTTACTTTCCAGCATTACACACACATAATTACTGCAAAGCACAAACACATTTATATATCGCTTAAAGTTCCACTCTCTGAATCTATATATCATAAACCTCCCAGTTCTGAGAAGGTTTCTGAGAAAAACTGTTTATCGACAAAAGTTTGAAAAGACTATTCACCCCCCTCTAGTCTTTTCCTTTGTCGTTATCTGGACCAACAGAATCCAATATATGGACCGTGTTTAGTAACTTATAGACAACATGTAAAGGAGAGGATAAAAGGATATCGACCAAAAACAAAAAATGTCAAACAGAAAACTAAGATAGGTCCTGTTTAGAAACTTATGGTCCCAGATTTCTTAATATTGGTAGTTCTCCAGTACATATAAATAAGATCTTACCTGCATAATTGCTTCTTTCAGCTTTGAATGAAAGCGTGATCCTGAATCTTTAACACTTTTTGGAGGCCATATCTGTAAACAGTGGATTTAAACTTACAATTTAAGATAGGGTGTGTATATATATACATATATATCAGATGACAATACTCCACAAAAACATGAGTAATATATAACATCTCAATAGTGGACTAAGTTTATAGTAGATATCATATAAAACAAGTTGTTCACTCTGCAATGGAAGCTTTGGGGACTCCATTTTATTCTATTTCCTATTAAATCATACAAGATTGTACAGCTTAAGAGGAGATAGATTCCAGGAGAATGAGGTTGCTCACTCATGTAATTCATTAATTCAAAATAGGAATGTTAAATGTTTGACACTTTTTACTATAACGTATGACACTTTTTTTACATATTGCAAATAATCCCACTATTATAGTAGTTTAAAAATTAGTCCATTAACTTCAAAAAATTACTTTTTTACCTAACAAACATCAAAGTAAAACTTTAACACGATTCCCCACATCTCGAAGATCTAAGCTCAGTACAAGAGTTCCAATCAGGAGCCAGGTTGCATGGCTGCCAATCACAAAAATAGTCTGTTTTTCAATTTTTTTTATTTTGTTCACTCAAATGTTAGATAATTTTAACGTAATAGATTATCATTCTCAGTGAGAAGCAAATGATTATGTATATTGACAAAATGTTGGGTTGGAGGTGTTTCCTGTACTCTAATTTTTTTGCCTTGTAACTCTGAATCTTTTGGCAGCAAGTAGGCTTATTTTGTGCCTGCTGCTCACAGTTTTGAATAAATTTTGACTCTTCAAAGAAAAAAAGAGAAGCAAACTAAAACAATACATACGTCTAATGTTCATGATCGTTGCCGTAATCCGCCAATAATTGTTCAACATGGTTCTTTTAATATTTATTGTATTCACAAGTATATACATTCATATACTTTAAAGATTTGGGGTTGGAGGGTTTTATGGAGAAAAAAAATTGGGATTAACTTTTCTGAGGACGGGAAATGGTATTGGTCAGATGGCATGGAATAGAATGATGGACAAGGTAACTAACAATTACTATAACTAAGAATTATAAGAGTAGTCTCCAACATTAACTTGACTTTATCGTGCAATTCTTGACTTCTTATTTTTGTATTACAACAAGAAGAGTATCCATTGACCTAATAAAGGAAAGTTTATGATAGGTTCTTGAATCACTACAAGTGTGTTAACAGCATATGTCCCCAAGAAAACATCATTTTGGTAAAAAAAAAAAAGAAAACAAGAGCACATCTACTTCAAACAAACCATAAGGGACTAAATCCAAACTGACTCGCATCAACTCCTAATTAAAAAATCATAAAAAAAACATAAAACCTCAGATATTGTACCTCACCAAGTAAAATTTCAATCACTTTCAAAAGAATGCCAGGCAACTTTGAAGGATTCATATTCTACTTGGCAGTCCACATTAGTAATTAACGCATCTACCAATTCTTTTTTTTGGTATCATTATGAAGAGTCAAGGCTCAAAAGGTGGACTTATCCATTAACATATTATGCAAGTTTAAACATAATAATGAAGGACTTAAAAAAAAGGGAGAGAGTAACATATCAGATTCAGTCAAGTTTATAATAAAATGGTGTCTGGTACTAAAAGTGGAAGCAATGAAAGTACTTACAAGCTTAATATGTCAAGAAATCTAATGATGTAAGAACACACAATGACCAGAACATTATGCAAATACAATACCAGCCTACAGAAATACTTTTGGAAGTGGAACGTACTGCTGTTTGACAAGCTGGACAAACATATCCTGCAGGAGCAGTCTGTGGAGGAAAACTTTTAACATGCGACACCAAACAACTTGTATGAATAACATCTGCAAAACACAGTCATGAGTTAAGAGTGAAAGGATCAAAACTAAAAGACCAAAAACATAAACAAAAGTGAGAAGGCAAAACATACGCAAACAACCCAATCGAGTAGTCTGAGAGTCTAATCCTTCTTCCAGAACTGCTTGACAATGACAACACGTAGGAGGCCAATCATATTCTCCATCAATTACCCACTCAGAGTATGTCCGGACCTAGAACGCAAACATTTTAATTTACCTATCAGCAAATCAAGGTCGTATGAAAATTGAGAATCGTAATGTACTAACCATACCACACACAAATCTAGCCCGTATGAAAATTGAGAATCGTAATGTATTAACCATACCACACAAATTTGGTGCTCCTGGAAGCATATACATTCTCCACAAACAGCTTCCTTGTGAACGAAGCAATACAATTTGGTCGCCTGACAAACCAAAATGACAGTAGAATATAATTCCAGTTCACAATTGCATACTACATAAAATAGATTTAAGTTTTACTACATACTACAACACTAATAACGGAATCGAGCAAAATCCGATCAGGTAGAGTAAATCACAAACCAATCACAAATGGTACAAAAGTGAATCAGAAAGATCTGGATCAAACCGGAAACACGAGATGGATCTGATCTAAACAAATTAGCAAAATGCGAATCAGGATAATTTGTCGAGATCAATCCTGAAATTACCTTGCGGCATTTGCAGACCACCATTGTTGCAGTGGCAGGTCGGAGTAGCTGTGAGAAGAGAAAATGAAGGTCGGAATTTGAGGGGAATTTTCAATTGTAGGGTTTTAGTGTGAAAAATGGGATTACTGAGTGTTGAAGAAGAAGAAGATGGTGAATGAAGAAGGTCTGATTCGGTCCGGATTTTCAACCCCACTTTTTTCATGTCCAATTAGTGCCCATCCTCCAATCAGAAAATTTAACTGTTAACCAGGATAAAAAGAATACATATACTATTGAATCAAGAGATCATATTTAACAAAACGTTGTACTCTTAACACGGTAAAGTGGAGAAGTCAAGTTTGTTGCTTAATTTGTTCATGATGATTGAAATAAATGGTCATTAAGGTAACAACAATAAATATAATCAAAAGTTGTTGGTAGTCTGTGATATGGTATAAATCGGGCTAAGGCAAGGTTCGTGGATTATGTAGAATCTAGTCCGTCTTGGTTAACTTTGATTTGTCTAGGGTTAAATATGATATGGTATAAATCGGGCTAAGGCAAGGTTCGTGGATTAGATAGAATCTAGTCCGTCTTGGTTCACTTTGATTTGTCTAGGGTTCGTCCAGATGAAAAGACCTTCGTCAAGAATGAGTAGAGTAGTCCCTCGGAGTAAAGTGGAAAGGGCCTTCGTCCGGAGTGAGTAGAGTAGGCCTTCGGAGTAGAGTGGAAAGGGCCTTCGTCCGGAGTGAGTAGTGTAGGCCTCCCTAGCTTGACTTGGTCGGATCCTTCTCTTGGTGATAGGCTCGTCTCTAGATACCTGAAACACGGGGAAGGGGTTAGACCCTTTTTGGCCGGTTTGCCTAAGACAAACCGGGCTATGGACTTTACGTGTTTGGGGTTGGGAGAGCGTAGTCTTGGCCCTCAAAGTCTAGAGAGTAGATTTTCGGTTAGTGGTCACGTACCTTAATGAGGAGTAAATGTCCTCTATTTATAGTCAAATCTCGCCGGAGCTCGGGCTCTGACACGCCGGACCTTGGTCGGCTTAGCGGGATGTTGACACGTGTTGTCGGAGGTTGGAGGTGCGTGGACTCAATCCAAAAGATAGTGACAAGTTCGAAGGGCCGTGGTGAGGGCGTTGGGACGTCGGCCCTAGGCATGAGGTCGTGGTGGGGAAATGGTAGAGCCGGCCCGATACTTATGAAAGCCTATTCCCAAGAGAGGCCGTCGTGGGGAAGTGGTGGAGTCGGCCCCTTCTCGCGAAATGCACGGATGACGACCTCCATTGTGAGATAGTCCTAGGTTCGTCTTCTTTTTGGTAAGTCGTGACGTATTACAACGATTCATTTCTTCATTTTTGATTTTATTTCAAACAGCATATGGTACCGACTTTTATAGTAGATAATGCGGTCTTAGTGTTATATGGCTACTATCTTGGGGGCCGTTCTTGTGAATACGTCGATAATTCAAAGTTATATTTGTAGTGTATATAAGTCCCATCAGTTTCCAAATATCTTAGAATGAGATATTTGAGAAATTCTTGATTTGTGAGCATGTCGTGGAGCATGCCCATTGCGTTTTCGAGTGCGTTCGAGTCGACCCCATGGCTTAGGCATGGGGAGCCGGCCCAATTTGCCTTCGTGCCTCGGGACGCCGGTCCTTTGGCTTGGGCAATGGGGCGTCGGCCCCAATGCCTTCGTGCCTTGGGACGCCGGCCCCTAGGCTTGGGCAAGGGGCGCCGACCCCCATGTCTCTGAGCCTTGTGGCGCTGGCCCCTTGGCTTGGGCAATGGGGCGCCGGCCCCGCGGCATGGCTTGGGCGTGAACCGGAACGTTTTGACCGGATGTTTCGGTTTCGATAATTTTCATTTTTAGTAGAGACGACCTTTGTAGGTCTAAAACACTTTAATGATATTCATCTTTAGTAGAGGCGGCCTTCGTAGGTCCGAAACAGTTTAATGATTTTCATCTTTAGTAGAGACGACCTTCGTAGGTCCGAAACACTTTAATGATTTTCATCTTTAGTAGAGACGGCCTTCGTAGGTCCGAAACACTTTAATGATTTTCATCTTTAGTAGAGACGGCCTTCGTAGGTCCGAAATACTTTAATGATTTTCATCTTTAGTAGAGACGGCCTTCGTAGGTCCGAAACACTTTAATGATTCTTATCTTTAGTTAAGACGACCTTTGTAGGTCTGAAACACTTTAAGATGAAATGAATCTCATTGAGTTACGATGACCTTTTTTGGGGCTCGACACACTTTAAGATGAAATGTATCTCATTGAGTTACGACGGCCTTTTTTGGGGTTCGAGACACTTTAAGATGAAATGAATCTCATTAAGTTACGACGGCCTTTTTGGGGTCCGACACACTTTAAGATTGAAGTGAACCTCATTGAGTTATGAACGCCTTCGAAGGCCCGACACACTTTAAGATTGAAATGAACCTCATTGAGTTACGACGGCCGTTTTGGGGTCCGGCACACTTTAAGATCAAAATGAATCTCATTGAGTTACGACGGCCTTTTTGGGGTCCGACCCACTTTAAGATTTATCTTGATACCAGACTCTTCTCAATTAGAACTATATT
>JAYMSP010002832.1:0-22310 GCA_036897095.1 Plantago elongata
AATAATATTGTGTTTAAAAGAGGTATTCTGTTGTTTTTTAAAAGTAAAATGATGATGTGGATTGACATGTAGGATTTTAGACTAATAACTTTAATTTAAATTCCTTCAAAATTTTCTAAATAATATACAAATTATTAAATTTATTAAAATATATATAAAACATAAAAATTATGAAATTTAAAATAAAATTATTAATTTATTTAATTATATATAATTATTTTAAAATTTTAAAATGTCATAAACATGAAAGTTTTTTAATTCACCTCTTATGCATTTATTTATGATAAAATGTTTTATATTTTATGAATACCACATTTTAAATAATTTATGCATATTTTTTATTTTTTATTTTTATGTAATTAAATAAATTAATTATTTTTTATATTTAAATCCATAGTCTTTTTTTATTTTTATATATATTTCAATGAATTTAATCAAATTATGAACTATTTAGAAAAAGTTTAAAAATTAATAGTCAAAAGTCCTATATGTCAATTTACATCTTTATTTAAAAAATTGTCAAAGTATTTATTTTGAATGCAATATTATTGTAATATATATTTTTTAGACAGATACATTATATAGTTATTGATCATTTTTAAAATTTTTGCCATGGCCCATGAACAATTGCTTTATTTCTTAACAGCTCGGTGCCAATAGCTGATCAAAGCGCATTCATCTATTTTCCAAATCGACTATGGCAAAGCATTTAAATGCGTACCTCAAATCCTACGTGGAGCTATGTGAAGAAATATTCTGACGTATAATCGATTTGATACATTACAATATTTGGTCAAACCAAGAAAATGGATTTAACCGGTCAAACTGGTTCAATAAGGTATTCAGAGAGATATTTTAAACATTTGTATAAAGAAATGGGGTGAGAGTGAAGCCACTAGCATTCAAGCTTTAACAAAAAGGAAGAAACAAAATTTTATTTTACTTTGAACATGTCATCATAACAAACAGGTAAGGAAAACAAGCAGAAATAGCAATTACATTTATGGAATTATTGGAATAGAGAATGTGTCTTGGCTCTTCAAGCTGTGGCACAACAACTCTGCAGACAGATTTATATAGCATGAGGCTTAAGGTGAACTGGAAGCCCGTATGCCGGTGTAGGAGAAGCATGGAACACTATCTTCTCGTTCGGAATTGCTTTCTCCAGCTTGAACCTTGTGACCACATTGTACATGAAGACTAAGACTTCAAGTCTGGCATACTCTTTTCCAGGACACATTCTAGGTCCTCCTCCGAATGGCACAAATGTGAAAGGAGCCGGTCCGGTTCCCTCAAATCTTGCAGGGTCAAACTTTTCGGGTTCTGGGAAGTATTTTGGATTCTTGTGTGCTGAATGTACTGTCCAGAATGTCTGCATTTTAAGCTTAAGAATAAGCAAAAGAATGTTTTCTCAAACAGCTGGGGACTAGTAAACCGAAATGTGGATTGCTTACCTTCCATCCTTTAGGAATGGTAAAACCAGCATAGGTGAACTCTGTTGTGGTTTCTCGGAAGGCTCCTTGAGCAGGCGGCGTTAACCGGAGAGATTCGCGTGCCACGTTCCATGAATATTTCATCTTTTCGATATCTTCCCATGCTAATAGCTCACCAGGACCCTTTGACTTTGCGATTTCCATTTGTTCTGTTACAAAAAGCAGGCTTAGATAGAACTATTTTTCATCTGTGGATATTTTTTGAAAATAAGGTTAATTCAGCTGCAGTCTTTCAAGTGAGGATGATTTTTACCTTTCAAAACCTCTGCGTAAATGTGGGGAAGAGAGGCGAGGTAATTCATGACAGAAGTGACTGCAGAGCTTGTAGTCTCAAAGCTAGCAACTAACAAGCCGATGATATTGTTTGAAATCTCCATTTCACTCAGATATTCGCCATCTTCATCGGTCACTAGGAGCATCTTCGACAATAAATCTCGACCCTCAATTTCCTGATTTCCCTTATTCTCCATAAGCTCCTTCCTCCGTCCCTTGATAATCCTCATGAGCTCTGCACGCACCAATGCACCTCCTTTTATTGCACCGTTATAAGCTGTGCCTGGAAGGTCAATAGGCACGGAGAACATCCCATTTGTCACAAGTGTAAATGGATCGGCCAGCTTCTTTATCTCCTCTGCGTCAACAATGCTTAAAAAAAGTTTACATGCTAGCTCAAATGTGTACTTCTTTGACAATGAGAAAACCTTCACTGTTTCATTAGGTGTCCAGTCGTGATCCATGTGCTCACGAGCTAACGCATCCATCACGGGTATGTATTGTTTCAATGCTTCCGGCTTGAGGATGTCATGGTGAAAGCTGCGCTTTAATGCAGACACTTCCTTCAAGTTACTTTCGATATATTCAGGGAATAATAAGGCCTTCTTCATTGATTGTGGCCACCAGGAGGTCAGAAGTTTGTTTTCGTTCATGAAAAGGAACTTGTTACCTTGTGCGCCACAGAATATCGCCATTTTCTCTCCTAATAAGGAGGTTCGGAAAACATCTGGCGAGAACTTGTCCATTCTGTCCTTAACAAACTTCTGAGGGCCTTGGAAAGCAAACTCCATGTTTTCTCCTAGCATTGGCCATCCGTTTGATCCTGGAGGGAAGTTTTTCGTGTCTGCAGAATTTCTTTTACGGAAAGATGTGACAAGATAGAGAGATATGGGAAGAAGTACAAGAGGAAGAATGTATGGTAAATAGGCCTCCATGCTTCTTCTCTAGCTGTATGAACTATGAGTATCTGAATAGATGTGAGTGTGACTTTCTCATGTTTGCGGATCAGGTATATATAGGTACGATAGTTTTCGCATAAAATTCTATACTTGTTCTGTATCTTGTCATGTCTGATGCTTAACACAAGTAACATCAAGCATGAGACAAAACAAAGTATTTCTAGCTGGCAATTGCATATTCTGGATCAAGACAAATTCTAGAATTTCAGTATGATTAAAGAACAGCACATTGCTTTCTTTATCCCAGTTTTTGTCTTCTCCAGAGAATCTATACGATAACTGTATACGCCGCCTGATGTGTGTAGGAAATGAGATTAAAAAAGTAGGTAGAAATTCAATATTCCATTACAAAAAGAAGAGTCAAAGCTCGAAAATACAATCAGCAATTTAGCTAGCCTATGCCCCAATTCGCATATCAGCAGAAGCATGAGTCAAAGCAACATATAACACAAAAGACTTGAAAAAGTTCAGTAGATTTACATTTTCAGTTAACATCCTAGTATGTGTTAAGGCAGTCTTGCTACAAGTCAGGAAGGCATTCAAGTAAACTGTTTAAATGCTCATCGTTGTGGTTTGTCAGAGGCATATTTGAGCATGAACTCGATGAGGTTCCTTGATGAGAACCAAGTAACTTGTTGAAGTTCTTCCAATCACTGTACTGATCATTAGCAAAACTGCTCTTCTCATCTTCCATGTCTTCATCACCCAAAAACTTGTTATCGTTCGTTGTGAAACTAGTACACATAGATGGGCTATCTAGCTTCGGAATATCAACCATTTGAGTGTGGCTAGGAAAGAAACCGGTTTGTGATGGAAATGGAGGCTGATGATGAAAGTTTGGCCCTATATTAAATGGATCGAAAGTTTTCATCATAGGCCGGAAATGGCTGCTGTTGTTACCAATATTGCAAGAATTGTTCCAGGCCTCGAAACCTTGCTTGTGACTTGGACTTGGCTTCTTGAATGCACGGCAAACAACCCATCCTTCCTCCTGTTCATACACACATGATTTTAAAAACAATCGATTTTCATGAATTTCAATTTGTGATAAGCAGAATTTACCTGAGGAGGTCCATGTTCAGATGTCTGGAGACGATACTCGTGCATGATCCAGTCACTTTTCCTTCCATTCGGTGCTCGGCCTTTGTAGTACACCAATGTCTTTCTCATTCCTATAATCTTGTCTTTTGACAGCACTGCCTTGTCCCTTCCGGTGGCCTTCCAGAAACCAGAAGCTGTTGCCCTGTTTGTCCTCGTTCCAGTCGGATACTTCCTGTCCTTGTGACTGAAAAAGTACCACTCATTCTGTTCTTCGTATCCCAATTTACACTTGTCTACACAGACAACAGACACAATCAGAAACATGTATTATTTCCTCATGATCATATATTATTCGGAATTCTCACCAAGACTAGGTCTATCACACAATTGATTCCATATCTACGAGTTGAGATAACACGATGCATACCTTGAATATCCCAGGGCTCCATTCTGTAAAGATCAAACTCCACAATGACATCAAGATCAATCTTCAAAGAGTTAATCTTTCTCCTGAGATAGTATCCGACAAGCTCTTCCTCGGTGGGGTGAAACCGAAAGCCAGGAGGCACACTCACGCACGAGTCCATCTCCATTCGTTTCCGTCCTCCTGATCCTGCAACTGTCCAAAGACTATATGTTAGTAAAAAGAGTAGGACCCAAGAAAGATTTCCAGATCAATTGATGATTACACTTCATCAATGATTTTGAGGTTGGTAAAGCAACTTTTTCTTGATGGAATGCAGATCATTAGAAGTTTTGAGAGTAACCTTCACACAAGAGTGTAGTATTGGTGAAATTTGTCTTGTGATGATTCATATGATATCCATTCGTGAGCACAATGAAATGATGGTCCCAACAGTGTCTTGTGCATGTTGTTTATATTAGGAGAAAGATGGCAGACCAAATGGTGATGGCTAGCCTAAAACATCTAGGCCAATGCATGTTTAGTAGTACTAATTAATAACCAGGTAAGTTGTTTAGCTTTGACACCAAAAGTTAGCCATTTGTGGCCGCAAAAATTGACATGGGTATGTTTGATATCTTTGAGTGCATTCTACTCCATGCTTCCTGGTGCACTATGGGTTTTCACAACCACCCTTGTTCCACAATTTCTTTAAATAAAGTGAAAAAATCATTCCAACACATAATCTAAGCTTCTCATCTGTCACTCCCTTAAACGCGCCAGCCGCGTATGTTTCCTTTCTAAAAGACTAGTCGATTACTGGTTCGTTAACCCCAGTCTAACAATGTCTTATGTTGCTGGCATATATCTTGATTGTGTTATCTGATAATTGGCACAGGTGACAAAACAAATGGAAATCTAAGGAAAAGAACAGAACTTTACTGCTACTTCTTGGACAAGGTTGACAAATATATTAAACACCTGTTTTGTTTATAATTGTCCGGTGGTTGTCAAGTAACTTTCACCGACCCTCATCATCAGCTCCAGAGGTTATGATCATCTAGGAAGTTGATGATGTTGACACTAAAACAGAAAGAAAACGACGACTCTAATTCGTGTGATTCGATGTTGTTACACAAAATCTCTTGTTATATTTATGCGTTAAATCAGTAAGAACTGGGTAAATGTCAAAAATTCAGACGTGACTCATTTACTCAGACAGAACTAGACCGGTACTAGAATTTACGTAACACTAAATTTTCAAATTGTACAACTTTACATTTCTTCATAAATGGCTTATACATTTATCTTGTGTAATCTACTCTTACATGGGTATAATGGGAAGGTAAATCTCTTGAGCGAACTAATGACAAAACTCATCAGGTCTAAAGGAAATTTCTTTGGAATGATCCAGACGAAAACCTGGAGGTTAGTCCCTGAGACATATTTTCCGGATCAAGTTTGACGCTCATCCTTCCGGCAGTCAAATCCTTTTCACGGTCCCAAGGCTTCCATGGATGGCTTTCCTCCCACTCCTCTTTTGATGTTGAGTCTTTCTTGGACTTCTTCTTTACGCGGCTCTTTAATGATTCCCTATGTTTTTCCACCAGTGATTTTGACCGTTTTTCTTTATTGTATTTATCAACAAGCTCTGCATCAGGATTGGCTTTCTTTTCAAGTTCATTTGAAGCAAGCGCGGCAGCCTCATTGTAGGCCTCCAAGTAACTGAAACAAGTATCTCAGGATTAGAGTAGGATGTTTGAAAAACATCGTGCACATGTTAATTCTTAAACAATAGTTAGAGAAGGAAACCACATTCACGAGAATGAGAAGAAAAGTCCTTAAATAACAACACATACTTTGTCTTAGCTTTTTGGGCTCTTTCTGAGGGCGTATCTGTCCACATACTGGTATCACCACGTCCTTCTTTAGCGTTCTTGCTAAAAGCTCTTGTTGACTGCGTGGGCACACCTGCAGGCTGAAGGAAAGAAATTTCTTTGAGAATTGGTAGATTCAAGTGAATGCAGACAAAACCAAATTGTTATGTCAATCAGTCTTAATAACTTAAAGGTCGCGCTTATACATCTAATCACATATCACAGGCAACTACACCTGGAACTTCTAAGAGCAAGTAAGACACAAACACAGTAACCACGGCATGGAACTTAGATATATACATGTCAACTTAAATGATATATAGCTCAGTCAATGTTTAAACATTTATCACATGCTAGCATGAATGAGGACCATTAAATACCAAAACAGGTACGACTTTAACATTTTTTTGCAGGAAGAGGAAAAACCGCATTCTTAAAGCACCATCATCAGAGCAATAATACATTTGTAGCAATGTACATACGAATGGCATATACAAGAAACCAAAAAGGAAACAGCTTTTTCCACATACTTTTCTCTCGGGGGGTAACTTGGTCATCCATTCATCCCTTGAAGGTGCCACTTTCACGTCCATCTGAGCGAGGAGCAAATCATCCCCCTCCATAGATATGCCTACCAGCAACAGTTTATTGTCAAGATAATTCCCATTGCTAATATAAGAGAAGATCAGAAAGAATTGAGATGTAACATAGATGATGAACAACTTGGAACATGCTAATACTAAAAAGAAATGGTAGAACAAAGGAATGGACCGTACGGAGAATCATAAACTTTGAGGTCTGAAACCACGAAAACTAAGGTGATGTGAAGAATCCATTTTTGGATTATTATCATAACACTTGACTCGCGTTTTTTACCTAGTTGGGTATGGATACTATGGAACTACTTAGAAGATGCAGATAAAGATTTAAAAACACCTTAAGCTGACACAGAGTAGTAGAATACTATACTTCTTCAGTTTATTGTTATGTGCACTTGATGACAGGGAGTAACATATATTGAGTCAAAAACAGCAAACCTTGAAGCCGTCTCCATTGTGCAGCTTCTCGCATTTGTTTAAGCTCTGCCTGCATTTATAAACACATTCAATTAATAAATCCACTCTCTAAGGTAATAAATAACTATCAAAGCACCAGACATTTACCTGAAATGCTTCTTGTTCTTCCTTCTGCTTTATTTTGTCATCCAATGCTTTCCGCTAAACAAAAAGAAAAGAGGTGCTTGTTAAGATTTAACCCATTAGACCATCTTTATCAACGACATTCCAGCCGGCTGTAAGAAAAAGATAAAAGATAGTAAAAAGAATAAGTCATAGAACCAGTTCAGTTGTCCGACTAATTGGTGAGTAACTGTGGTTTTGTTAATTAGATTCCAGAACTCTAACTGTTATATTCAAAGCCTTTTTTTTTTTTCTTTCAGAAAAAATATTACCAATGTTCTCATCTCTATAAATAAAAGCTAAACATCCAAATTCTAAGGAGCTGTGGATATTAGCAACTTGTACTCTTTCTTTTTTTCTTTTTTTTGGAGATAACTTGTACCCAATAATTATCTATCTACTATCAGTTAGAATCAAGTGCAAGTTTCTTTTAAGTTTATAACAAGAACTACAACAAGTGAACACTCACCTTAACAGGATCCTGCAAGTCCTTGAATGCTTTATTTAGCTTAACAAATGCTTGTTGTGCTTGAGGGTGAGAGCATTTGTCTGGATGGACCATTAGAGACAACTTCCAGTACCTAAAATAAAGACTTGTCAGCAGTTGAGCTTGCCCATAACAGGATAAAATAGCAGGATGCACAGTGAGCAAGAATAAAAGGACAGTACCAAATTACTGAGAGTCGGTGAAAAAAAGTGGATATTTTCAGTCATAGGTGCAATTTATAGAATTCAATTCAATGTCTAAGATATGAAATGTTATGGGATGAGATGACATTATTTTATTACATCTGACTGTTCGAAACACATGAACCACTGGCACCCTCAAAATTAAAGAACAGTTTTACACTAAACAATTGCCAACCTACTAACTTTATTTGATAGAGCAATTAGATTTTCTTTGGAAGTTATTTATTTGCAGTCTTCATCAGCAACTAAACCATAATCCAATAACTCTAATCAAGAAGCTATACCAGTTTAAGATGGTATGGCTTTGCCCCAGTACAAGTTTATGATAGAAAATTGTTATGGAGCATAAGCGACATCAGATAGTTATTTGCAACAATTGTGATAATATTACTACTATAGCTTGATGATCAAACTGAAAACTCACATATACCACATAGAAATAAATTTGAGACGTTAGTTAAATAAATTTGAGAAAGTATAGCGAATCTCAGATTACAACCAGCCAACCATAACATTTCAATCATTTCGACTTTTTTCCCATAAGGGAAGATGCAACTACCTCAACATGAATTCAAAGATTTTATAAATTAACTGACAGTGAATTGTTCTGCAGATCCCAAACAGAAGTAAGCAAAAGCAAAATTCAATACCTACATATTACCTTCCAAGAGAAATCATGTACCGAAAATCAAAGAGTCAACTTTAGTATCATGAGGCAGTTACTAATCTTGATGAATACAAGCTTATAATAACGCCATGTATTTAAACCAGAGACCTTAAGTGCCTCGAATATACTGTTAGGCAATCTTGCAGTAACATTTTCTCTTGAAAATCTACCCATCACTTGTAAGAAATGTAGAACTTGGTACATAGACAATTGAACTTTCCCAAACAGATAAGTAGCTGGCATAAACTAAGTTCTCCATAAAATACCATGCCATACCTCTTCTTCATGTTTTCAGCGGGCATGTTGTGGTTGACTCCAAGGACATCATATAGACTACTCTCCTCAGCAGCCATTATTCTTGTAATCTGAATATATTAGGAAACTTCAGGCGTAAATGATTACAAGCTAAGTTTATGAAGCATGATATAAATTGCAAGAACGGACATAGCTATCGTATCTTTTATCATTCATAATAGCAATAACTAGATGGCTAGATTGTGAAAAGATAAATATGAGGGGATACAAAGTATAAAAAATTGGAGGCATAGGGTGATATGGAGATGCTAATAATAGAACAGAAATAGATAATTAAACCTCTTCAAAACGTTCAGCTTCATTTGAAGATGCAGCTTCTCTGACAACAGCAGGAGGAGCAGGTCCAATAAATAAACCATCGTCTCCGTCCAACTCAGCTTGCCTATTGATGTTATCAACTTGTTAGCATAGAAATCATAATGATGAGGCACTTTTTTCAGGAACAAATGATTCCAAAAACACAATGAACTTGTTTATACTGAATATTATAGATACCTTAGTTCTGCTTCTGCCTCTGTGAGTTTGGCTGCAGCTGCAAGTAACTCAGCCGAAGGCATTGCAGGTCCAATTACCCTGCATTAACCTCGAATATGTCACTACAATAGAACATATGAAAACGTGGAGCTTCGATGGACTCCATAAACCCCCTTTCAAGATAAGCACTTTTTAAAAAAAAAAAAAAGTAAGGTGAACATAATTAATGGTTCCAACTTCTATTGATCTTTAAGAAAAGTACATAAAGAAGCCACTCTACAGGTTGGGCTTACATATTAGGACTGTTCAAAAAAACTATTACATACATGAGTCAGTCTAATTTTTTGAGCCCTAATTCCTTCCTTGATTTCCCAATATACCCTTACTCATACTAGAACTAGCGCTTCACTGTCTCACTCCCTTCCTCACTCAAATCCTCTGTCTAGAATACTACTTCTGCTGCGTGTGGCTCTCTTTCTCTCTCTATAACTATATATATATCTCCAAAACTGTTCATACACATCTCTGTAATCGTTGTTCGTCTGTGTTCGTAAGTCTCATTTCTCGATCCAGTCTGATAACTACAACCATGAGTGACGAAGGAGAGAAGACTTGCCGAGGAGAAGGATTTGACTGATCAATAGTTGAAGCCTTGCAAATGCGGTCACGAGATCTGTGTTTGGTGATGGCATCACATCATGGATATGGCCGAGAAAGATGAGACTGAAGGGTGATGTGTGCGTTGTCGGTTGAATTGCATAAGTAATTTGGGGATTATACTAGGATATCAAAAGTTGTCAGTATATATCTTGATTAAGTGATTTATAGTTATACACTTCATTCTTGTGGAAGTCACTAGTCACTACTATACTCTGTAGACCTAAAGCTTACTGCTTATAACAAGGAAAAGTTTTTTGGGACACTTGGAGTACCCATTACATTAAGGAACTTTTAGCATGGGCTTTTCCCTCCCTTTCCTTTTTGGGTTCCAAACCGGACCAATTCGTAATCGATAAATTCTGGTTGAAGGATTTTGATTCGACTAGTTTCAGGTTTTGTTGTGGTTTTGAAACTAGTTTTGGTAAACACGAAACCAGGTGCTGTGGTTTTGAAACTAGCTTTAGTGAATAAGAAACCAGATTTTGTGATTCTGAAACTAATATAAAAAATCTTGAAACTAGTATAAAAGCACCTAAAACTAACTTCAATTCACATGAAACTAATAAAACAATATATGGTGCGTGATGGAACTTGAAACTAACTTTATTGTTTTTTAAACTAGATTTTGTGAACATTATAACTTTATACCCATGAAACTAGCTTTTATGAACATGAAACTGGATTTTCTGAACATTAAACTAGCTTTGGTGCCCATGAAACTAGCTTTTAAAAACATGAAACTAGATTTTGTGAACATTAAACTAGCTTGGGTGCCCATGAAACTAGATTTTTGTGAATATGAAACCAGATTTTTGTTGTTCTGAAACTAGCTTTTATGAAAATGAAACTAGGTCTTAAAACTAACTTTGATAAACATGAAACCAGATTTTTTGATTCTAAACCTAATATAAAAAAAATCTTGAAACTAGTATAAAGTCACTTGAAACTAACTTCAATTCACATGATAATAAATGTTGTGTGATGAAACCTGAAACTAACTTTAGTATTTTTTAAACTAACTTTTGTGAATATGAAACTAGCTTTTGTACTCATGAAACTAGTTTTTATTAAAATGAAACTAGCTTTTTTGTTCATAAAACTAGCTTCTATGAACATGAAACTAGCTTTTGTGTCTATGAAACTAGTTTTTATTAACATGAAACTAGCTTTTGTGAATATAAAACCAGTTTTTTTGCTTCTGAAACTAGCTTTTGCGAACATGAAACCAGATTTTGTTGTTCTGGAACTAGCTTTTGTCAATATGAAATTATAATACAATGATAAACTAGGATTTGTGGTTCTGAAACTAGCTTTTGCAAACATGAAACTAGGTTTTTATTGTTGTAGCTTTTGTGAATATAAAACTAATAAAATTGAACATAAAACTAGCTTTAGTGTTTTTAAAACAATATTTTGTGAACATGAAACTAGTTTTTAAAATTCATAATTGTTGTTTGATGGAACCTGAAACCAGCATTTTTAGTTGCTGAAACTAACTATGAGTTATTGAAACTAGCCTAATGAACCTGAAACTAACTTAATTAGGGCGTCCTAAACCCTAATTAAGACCGTAGTTTCCGGAGAGAGTTTTCAAATCCAGTGATTTTTTTACGGTTCACCATTCCCTTTAGGGTTTTAAAACTTTGAAACTAGGTCTTGAGTCCATGAAACTAGCTTGTGTGGGCATGAAACTCTATGCCCATGAAACTAGCGTTTATGCCCATTAAACTAGCTTTAATCATCATGAAACTAGTTCAATGAACTTGAAACTAGTACTTTTCTTTGATGAAACTAGAATTGAAGTCCCAAGAAAGCCATAATTAGGTTTTAGGGTTTAGGACGGGTACCTAGCAGTAACCCTGAACCTGTACTCAACCTCAAATCCTAATTAAGACCGTAGCTCCCGGAGGGAGTTTTCAAATTCAGTGGGTTTTTTTCAGGTTCACCATTCCCTTTGGGGTTCTAGAACTATGAAACTAGGTTTTGAGTCCATGAAACTAGTTTGTGTGGGCATGAAACTAGTGTTTATGCCCATGAAACCAAGCATTAATCAGAGATCATGAAACTAGCTCATTGAACTTTAAACTAGTACTTTTCTTTTGCTGAAACTAGCATGGTAGTCCCGATAAACGATTAATTAGGGTTTAGGACGGGTACAGGGCGTACCTCAGCCCCAAACCCTAATTAAGACGGTAGGTACCGCAGGGATTTTTCAAATTCAGTGGTTTTTGAGGTTCACCATTCCCTTTAGGGTTCTAGACTATGAAACTACATTTTGAATCCATAAAACTAGTTTGTGTGGGCATCAAACTAGGGTTTTATACCCATGAAACTAGCTTAAATCCTCATGAAACTAGCTCAATGAACCTACTTTTCGTTTGCATAAACTAGCATTGTAGTCTAAGAAACGCTTAATTAGGGTTTAGAACGGGTACATTCGCTTAAATCTTCCTTTCCCGCCTCGATTTCTACCCCTCCGCCACCGCACCACACCACCAGCCTTTCCGTCGACGTAGCCCTTTGCTCCACCTCGATTTCGGAGAGAGGGAATTGAATTCCGGAATGATAAGCAAGCTAGGTACAAATATTTGACATAAAGAACTAGGCTCTCTAATAATTTGAGTAGAAGGTAGACCAAAGCAAGAGGTACAATCTTAGGTAAGCAAAGTTTAAACTTGGATAGTGGAGAGTTTCACGCTCATAAATCTCTCAAAGACAAAGGCAGTAGCAACAGGAGCTTTATTTCCAATAGTAAGGCATAGACCGATGTGAGCAAATAACTCAAATATGTATAGCGATAGAACTATGAGTAACGTTCAGTCCAAGTAAGAAAGAGGGGTAGTTAGAATGGATTTAGGGCTCAAAAAATTAGAATGGCCTTATATGTAATTGTTTTAGAGAGCCATCCTTATATGTAATAGTTGTTGTTAAGTTATTTGTATATGTAATTCTCCCTTGATCTTTTCATTTGACATAAATATCCTATCAGGGTATTATTCCTTACTTCTGACACTGTCAGCCCTTTTACTAAGAATACTAACAAGATCATATGGCAGAAAACCCAATCGCATATCATGGAGAAACAAAATGACAGACTCCAGTAAGACAGAAAAGTTTACCTTCTCCTCGGTCCAACGCTGTCATTCACTTCCCCATCCACCTTATCCGTGCCAGTTACGCATTCAGACTCCGGATCCGGTGGCTGTGCATTCATCTGTGCATCCAATTCCACATCATCAACCTCCTTTGCAGATTTCACATGAGAGCTAATAAATGGGCCAACAACATCCAACGTAGGACTCGCTTTAGCCGGCAGCAAAAACACAAGATCACCCTTTTCCTTGAGCTTCAAGGATATAAACAGCCTCCTAAGTTGCTTCACCAATGACTTCTCTAATAATCCGTTTATATCAACAGCTTGTCCATCATCAATCATTCTCAATAGCTGAACAAAACACAATTAGTAAGATATTCTACTCCATCACCATATGCACTTCATCAAGTCTACTGAATTATACCATTACTAAATTGCAGTACGACGAAGGCAATGTAGATTACAAATTTACAATCAAACAGCAAATTGATGTCAAAATCACCTGTTGCAAATCAGCAGCAACAGCTGGAAATTCCTTGAGGATGAACTTGACGACCTCCTCCGGATTCTCCGATTCGGAACCGGAATCGCTGGATTCATCGGAATCCGAATCGTACTTCGTCTTCTTCTTTTTGTCCCTTCTTCTACGCCTCTCCCTTTCGTCATCTCTGCTACTATGTTTCCTCCTCTTGGAGCTATCTTTTCGCGACTTTTTAACCTTACGGCTCGTATCACGGTGGCGCTTTCGGTGTCTGGAAGAGCGTTCGTCTTCTGAGGAAGATGACGAGGAGATGGAGGAAGATGAGGCTGAGGAATCAGGCGAGGATTTCCTCGTTCGTGACTTTCTCGAGCCTCCCATTCTCGTTGTTAACAGTAATCCTTGCAGCTGGAAAATGGTTCAATTCAAACTTCGATTGAATGATTATGCTTAGTAGTAAAGTGTTTGTGGGATTTTGTGTTCTAGGTTTCTAGCCTCTAGGAAGAAGACGAGCTTGAATCGAATCAGCAAGAGTTGCAGAAAATTGAGCTTTAAAATTAGGGCAAAAAAGAGGATAAAATTACGTGATCAATGATCAGTCCAATTAAATTAACTTCAATAGTCAGAGAGCCGAGCCAACTTCTAACCCACAATTTTGTACGATTGTTTGGTTTGGAAATAGTGCATCTCACAATTTGCAATTCAAGAGATGTGAATGAAAACAAATTTTAGTACATTCATTATAACTTTTACATTTTTATTTTGCATGTCCAAATGTGTTGATATTATGGGTGAGCATGAACGGGCATATCCAACTCATTTATGGTGGATGATTATTTGTCCGATTCACGACGGGTCGAATAATTTTTCAACCTGCGACGGTTCGGGTGATTATAATGACGGGTGAGTGGCAGACGGATTGACGGGTGAAATACTTCATCGATTAAAATATACCATTTCACGTACGTAGTTTCTTATTTTATATGAAATAATTCTATTTTAGTTGTTATTAGTCCTTTTTTTTATGAGGAATGATTTTTCATTCAAAAATGGAAGTGTTACAAGTTGAAGAAAAGTGATTCAAAAGAGATAAACATCGGAATAGTGAATACAACTTAATAATGAGGAACTAAAAGTCTAAAACTAGCAGCAAACTTAAAAAGGTTCAAGTGAATAATTTTATGGTTATTAATCTATATATTCATTTAAGAGACAATTAATTTATGATACATATATTTAATTTTTAGTTGTGTAAACTATATGGCAAATGGCGGGTGGGTAGCAGGTTGCACCCAACCAACTCACCACCCACCCACCGATTGGCGGGTTATAAAAAACCCAATCCGCATGAAAAATTTAATCGGCGGGGGCGGGTGAGACGCGGGCATTTGTGCGGACGAGTCGGTTGGGTGGGTTATTTGCTCACCCTAATTAATTGATTGGATCACGTTTGTACTACTATGAGTAGCAATTAGACCCGGCAGTCTTGATCCAACCACGAAATTCGATTCGAAATGACCCGATCCGAACTCAAAAGTAGACCCGAAATTATCACGTTCGTCATATCCGAAAATGACCCGAGACCCGATCCAAGTCCGAAGCAGAAAATGACTCAAAATTATCATACTCGAAAATGACTCGAGATCCGATCCGAGCCCGAAGCAGAAGATGACCCAAAATTATCATACCTGAAAATGACCCAAGACCCGATCCGAATCATAAAATGGCCCGAAATTGTCATACCCGAAAATGACTCGAGACACGAATTGACCCTGTGTATCCGAAATGATCCAATCCAAAGCGACCTGATTAGAATGATATGAATAGACCCGATCCGAAATGACCCAATTTAGAATTAACCTGAAACCACCCGACCCGAAATGATCAAATTTTAGAATTGACCCAAAATGACCCGATCCGAATTTACCTGAATTCAAATTAACTCAAATCATCCAGTCCGAAATTACCCGAATTAGAATTGACCAAAATCATTCGATCCGAAATGACCCGAATCATTTGACGCATACTCAAACGATCTGAAATGACCCAAATTGATTTGATGCGAAATCACAAGTATCACAATGCATTCTATTACTAAATGGCACCGTTTAAAGTATGATAACTTGTTGATGTAAATGGAATAAACTAAAGTTATTGTACATAATCTAGATTTTTATTGTACTATAGGAAAGTTGGTTGGACATGAAATATCTCTTTCATTAAGTCTCATATAATTTTATCTATAAAAACTAATAAAATATTTTGAACAAATTTTTGAATTCACCTCGATAAGAAGATTCCATAGACATTAATCTTGAATGCTACTATTATAAAATTAGAATGATCACAACAATATGCCACAAATGATTTGATTTTTTTTTTTACTTAATTGATGACTTGTAAAGTTTATTCAATAAACTTGTACCTTTTAGTACTCTACTTAAAAAACATTAAAAGTAAATGTAGGAGTGATTGAATTGCATATAAATTCATCAAGTAGTTAAGTCATATTAGTATATGTCCTCTATTTAAAAGTATAATTATGTATCTTCTGTCAATTGTTTGAATGTGACTTCAAACTCCTCATAAACCATTGAATAATTCACTTGCAGAAATATTATAATCATTAACAGGTCTTAGACAAAAATACAATATAAGAAGAAACACGATTACTAAAATGAAAAGGACTAGAAAGATGATATTCTGGTACATTTCCCTGAAGCATATTGCATAGTAAGTAGAAACTAATTACATTCTCATGTTTTTTGTCAATTCAAACTCAAAGTAATAAAACTCTGATTAGAGAAGTCTTTCACAAGTTAGAAGTTGGAATAAAGAGATTTTCAACAGTAATAAAGTATCATTGTATAGTATATATATTAAAAATGTGCATTGCATAAAACTACCTCAATATTCAACCCGAAACAATCCGAAATATTTTAGTTCGAAAAACGACCCAAATCCGAAAATATTTGACCCGAAACAATCCGAACTTTTTTAATCTGAAAAGATCCAAACCCGAATAACACCCAAATATGAAAATAATCGACCCGAAACTATTCAATTTTTTTAATCCGAAAGGACCAAATCCGAATAACATCCGAATTCGAAGTGACATGGATGTGAAGTGACCTGATCCGATCCAAAGCGACCTGAGATATCAATAACCCGAAAAGACTCAAACCCTCAATCACCCGCGTCCGATTCGAACCCGAACCGAAATGATCCGAAATAAGGCGAAAGAGAACGACCCAACTCAAATTGATTGATCCCATTGACCCGATTACCAGGTCTAGTAGCAACTCCGGTCTACAAGATTATGTCTGGTTCAAACGTAATTGGTCATTTTATCGTGATGGTCATAGATTTTAATTAAACACGAATCGTTTGATCCATGCTTTTCCAACCCGACTAAATAGGATATTCAATTTTGTTAAATGAAGAATAAAATAAAGATTTAAATTCATATGAAAATGTACACATGAATGGCGGAGATATGGAAGTCAAGCTCCATGATGTCGAAGATATGGTGGTGCATGTAAGGCGGGTGAACCTTGATCCACCAAAGTCCAAACCATGATCCTGTGGATGTTTCGAATGTTTACAAGTTTTCAAATTTAACTTGTCACTTAGCAAAACACAAATTTATCTCGATCACACGCTTTTATCAGATCATCATATATGATAATCTCAACATGATACAAGCTTTTATAGATTACCAATTCATTTTATTTATCGAAGAGCTAACCAAAATGGAAAATCGATAAGTTTACAATTCTAACATGTTGCCATAATGCAACTGCCATAATGCCACTCCCTCATTGATGTAGCTTAGTATCATATTCACATGGTTGTATCCACAGTGAATCACTTTTGGATCGAAACCAATAGATGTACCACCAAATCGAACGTTTTTAAAGATGGTTAGGGCTAATTTTAAAAATATTTTAGAATATCTCATGTACAAAATCGGAACATCTTAGAGTCTTTATAGGTGAGAGTTGTGAGTTGTGACCACATAACATTTAAGGCTGATTGAAATGCTTTCTCTGGATACTTTCTACTTAATGTATTATGTAACGTATGTCAACTTCACCTTATACATAGTACTTCAAATCTTTATCCAAGTTGCGTTTAACTTACAAAACGTTTCTATCTATCAGCATCATCTTTAATTTGCTCTTTCGTGATGCCTTTAGACTTTAGTATATGTACGTACCTCGTCTGGTTGAGCATTAATATTTACAATTAATCCGGTATTAAAGAAAACAGTAAACATTGTTCAAGATTCATGTGTAGTATATGGTGTAGAAAATACGGTTATGTTTAACAACCACTCAATTCATCTCGACTTGCTAAGACTCGATATCATCTTTGTTGATACAGTAAGTAAATAATCGACTCTTTAAGTCCGAGCTCGAAAACTTTGAGGTGCAAAAGAGCTTTACTTAATATGAATGGATCACAAATGCACAGTTGATGATATAAACATATGTCATTATGCATGTAATTAAGTATGGTTTTAATTACATAAAACGACACATCAACAACTAACTTCTCAAGTAAGTGCATTACAGCTAAAATCAAAGCTAATTAATTCAAATTGTCATCTATATATATCGGATTTTATAGCTTACATGTCCCCTTCAATTCTATCAATCATTGTCTCATAACACATTTCAAATTAAAGTATTCACACCACACAAAAGAAAGAAAAATTATACAAAACAAACCAAACCCACAAAAGAAAAAATCAAGGTCTGATGAGACAATTAAAGTTACCCATTCCGCACCGGGCGGGCGGCTGCAGGTTTTCAACGTCATTCAAAACTACCATGCACGTTTCTTGATAGTTCGACGAGAATTATGCAAGACAAAGATCTTCTTCAACACTTTGATGAACAAAAGAATGTTTGGTCGTATGTGCCCATTTGCCTTTGAGAGCTTTAAGGCACCAACATTAACACATCTCATATGCACTTCTCTTCCGGGAGAAGCCGAATTCTCACCATGTTGGACAATTTTACCACTCTTTCTTGACAACTTTTCATCCAAGTCCTCCCACAAGGCATCCATTTTCTCCTCTTGATCATAACATTCATAACAAGCCCTTGTAACCGCCTTGTCCCTTTCCTCCACTTCTTGATACGAGCATAAACTCATGAGTTCGTGTTCGTTCATGACTACTCCTTTACCCTTCGAGATATAATCGTGAGGTCTTTCGTTGTGGAAGAAGACGGGAGGAGCCGAGTTGTGTTGCCAAAGAGGTGGGGAGTCGATGTAACGGGGTGGAGTGGTGGTGGCTGGGAAGGAGAAATCTTCATCTGAGGTACTAGCCATGAGTATGTATGTTATGAGATTGTAATATAAGGTGTAAGAAGGGGGTGGGTGGGGTGGGGTATGTTGGTTTGGATTATCCGATTATATATGTGTAGGGAGTTTAGTTCAACGGCTACAACTTGGTGTAGTAATGTACTATTTATGTTGTGGATATCCAACTCTTGAATAATTCATATATACTACTACTACAAGTACTTTTTGAATTTCATATGTTGCGATGTCAGCTGCTAGTTTTTAAGTTTCTCAGTGTGGTATTAAAAGAAGACACGCTCTAGAGCAAGTGTTATGGTTTTGTATTAAAGAGGGGAACCTTCATGATCCAGTATCTCTGAATTTTTGTTAAAAATTGCAATTGCACCCAAAGTGTTTTGGTATATTATATTAACAACTTATGAGTACTTGAAATTAGGGGTGTAACAAAGTTGCCAATTGAACGAACAATACAAACTGATTGCTTCCTATCCGCACATGTCAATTAATATGAAACTTTAAAAAAACACATTCATAGAGGGGTTTAAGGATGAATTTTCAAAAAGTAAGATGACATGAATAAGTATTATTCATTTCGTAATTTTAACTTTGAATTGTTATAGAAATGGTAATTAATTCTACAAATATGAAAAATATGCCAAAATTCGTCTTCAATGGGTCGGGATCAAATCATGATACCCGAAGGGATAATATATGGGCTTCCCCAACTAGGGGAATACCATAGCGGCGGCCGATTTGGATTTTGGTGGACTGTACTTGACTTGAGTACTTGGTAATGTATCATCCTAGCCTAGGTATAGTATTTATTAGGATGTTTTCCTTGTACATATAGATGTAGAGTGGCTTAATTACTCACATCATTGTAGTTGTCTTATATCGTACTAGTTGGCAATTGGCATGCAGTGAGTGAGTGAAATGATATTAATTTCTACTGCCAAGTCCACCCAATGATTTTAATGCTTGTGTTAACTCGCCTCTAGAATTTCCTAGGCCAATTACTCAAAACGGTCGAGAGAATTATTCCGTGTATATTTTGGTGTTCCAAAAGGATATTAATGACTGCATTGTGCATCCTAATCGCTGGCCATCCGCCCTGGGGTTTCAAACTTTATGTTTAATATCCGGTTGAGCAGGAACGAACGTAGAAAATTTAGTTAACAACCTTAAAATTTAAAATAAAAAAGGATAAATTACATTCAATACACTTATTAGATTTTCTTATTACAAATAGATACCCGTTAGTCAAAAAATAACATATAAGTCCTGATATAAATTTTAATTATATTTAAGTCCACAAATTTGACTTTTGACGAATTAAATGAATGAAAAGCCATTTTTGTCCTCATTGAATTATCAGATTTTGAAATTGACCAAAAGTTTATTTACAACTCAAGTCCTTAAACAAACTAGAATATCACCCTTCAACTTTACAGTTTTTCAGAATATCACCCTTCGAATTTCTAAGAGTTCGATTTAGTCCCTAAAACGTTTTGAATTCAGTAATTAGGTCTATCAAATTCTCAACTACAAGGTGTCTAGTTTTCATAACTTTCATTTAAGTTCCTGCAACAAAAAATCAATGAAAGATCTCGGAGAACAAGATGACGAAGAAGAAATAGATCGGAGAAGAAGATGAAGAAGAATGACGGAGAAGAGGCATATCGGAGAAGAAGATCCGCCCTCACCACCACCGATCCGCCTTCATCGACAGTCACCATCCGCCTCCTCACCACCACCACCAATTGCTCCCACCACCACCATCATCAGCGAGTGCTCACTACTCCAATTTGCCTCCCCCCACACCTCCGTCGATCTCCACCTACTCTCTCCGTTGCACACCTCCAGTCCACCACAAACCAACCACCATGACCGAACTCCTCCAACCTTTCTCCATCAGTCCTCCGCCTCACCACCACCAACGATTGCTCACCACCATCATCGATCTCCACCCCATTCTATATCTTCTTCAATCGGAGAAAAAAAACGACCTCCTCCAACTTTCCTCCACCACAGTTCCTTTTTGTATATATATTGTTAACCGAAAGAAATTTTGTGTACGAAAAAAATTACTATTAATAATATATTGTACACGTATTTTGTATTTTTAATAACAAATACATATTTCAATACATTTGACTTGGACTTTTACATCTGATTATGAACAAACATAATGCAATGAATTATTTAAGTAAAATGTATTGAAAGTCCAAGTCAAATGTATTGAAATATGTATTTGTTAATAAAAATAACAAAAATGTGTACGAGGTACTTGTTGGTTAAAGAAAATCTCAAATGTAAAAGTCTAAGTCAAATGTAGGACGCTTCACATCCAATCAATAGGTTGGAGGTTCGAGTCACCCTTTAACTGTTTAAAAAAAAATCTTTATAAAAAATCAGGTCTTTAACTGGTAATTAGAATGACCATATACACTTATGCTATGTTGAGCCAGAGTTCAACGACATCAAGCCACTTGCACATACATGCGCTCGCCAGTGCAGATGAGCATGATACTTATTGATCTAGATAACAGTAAAAAGAAAACGACGGGGGGAGGGGGGGTGAATAGTCTTTTCAAACTTTTGTCGTCGATAACACTATTCCTCTGAAAATGGTGGGTTTCTGATACTTAAATTCAGAGTGCGGAAGACTTAATGCTGGAATGTAAATACAAAATAGTAAATAACACAACAAGTATAGTGGTATCTGCTCCAGATCCACCTCTGATTTATTGTCACAGTCTAATTTAGTTCACTACAAAAAACTGGGGTTTTAGCGACGCCGTTATTCGTCGCTAAAACCCCAGCGATTCGTCGCTAGACCGTCTAGCGACGGTCTAGCAACGAATAACCACGGGCGTCGTTAAAACGCCCGTGGTTAGGGTTTTCGCAACGGATAGTCTATCCGTCGCTAAAACTAGCGACGGATAATTTATCCGTCGCTAAAATAGGTTATCCGTCCCTATTTAGCGACGGATAATTTATTCGTCGCCAAAAGCTTTTCTTTTTTTAAAAAAATAAAAATCGGAATAATACTTTGGCGACGGATAGATTTATCCGTCGCTATACAGTAGCGATTCTTCACTATTCGGCACGGATTTTATCCGTCGCCATATGTCGTCGCTAAAATGCAGTTTTCTTGTAGTGGTTGTAAGAAAGATGTTTAGAAGAGCACCCAAGAAAAGCGACAACACCAAGTACTATGAGCTCTTGGGAGTCCCCGAGACTGCCTCTGCTGATGATCTCAAGAAGCCGTATCGAAAGTCTGCCATGAAGAACCATCCTGATAAAGGAGTAGATCCAGAAAAGGTATTGTTTTTATTCAATTTAGCTTCTTGATTAAGTACCCTTTTAATTAATTGATTACTCGTTGTGATTGG
>JAYMSP010002833.1:0-22307 GCA_036897095.1 Plantago elongata
CCGTTCTCCGTGTCCAATGCACGGTACCCGTGTTTGATGTCCGGTATCCGTAAGCAATGCCCGGTAACCGTAACCATTACCTGGTATATGTGTCCGATGTCAAGTTCGATATTCGAATCCGATGCTCGATATTCGTGTTCGATGCCCGCATCCGTATCCGATGCCCGTCACCTGTGTTTGATGTTCGATATCCGTAAGCAATGCCCGATCTCCGTATTCGATGCCCGTCACCCATATCAAATGCACTGTACCCGTGTTTAATGTCCGGTAACCGTACCCATTACTCAGTATTTGTGTCAGATGTACAACCCTGTTACCCTATATGATTATCATATGTTGCTAGTTTAATTATTGACCTAATATAATAAAATTGCACTTTTAAAACTCGTCTTATAATTTATTAAGGTTCAAATAAAGTCGTTAGTGATTTTTATAGATCTTGAAAAAATAATTCAAATGTAATAAAGAGTGGTCTCTATTTATATATCTTGAAAAAAATATAGTCGCTGATAATTTTTATTTATTTTTTTATTTTAAGTTATGAACGTTTTAAATTGGACAAAATAAAATTTAAATAGAAAGATGAAAAATAAACAAATGAACTAGTGAGATTAAGAAAAGAAATATGTGGGTCAACTTCATTTTCTTATATAATAAGTATAAAAATATGTGTTGTTTGATAAAAAATTATGTGAAGTTGTTGATGATTTTATTGGTTAAAGAAAATTAAAAGAAGTGTTGTGAATTAGTATGGATTTAAAAATCACCCTTAAATTTATTATGATAATAAGGAAATTAATTAACAAATTAAAGGAGGGTCTGGTGCTACTTACCGATTGTACGATTTGAAAGTTGATGGAGCCCTTAGATTTTGTCCTGCATGCATGGCTTTTCATCAGTGAGGGTTGGTTGCAGTCACATGCTCTTGTGCTCTAATTTACACACACCGCAGTCCCACTCCAAACCTTCTTTTGATACCCAATTAGTCAATTACAAAGCATGCTCTTGTGCTCTAATTTACTAGCTTATCATGGTTTTGGAATTCCATCTTCACAAGCTACTTCTGATTAATTAACTAGTGCTCCAAGAACCAATTCTTCATTTCTTTATGAGAAGTGCTGGATTGGTAAATGGTCTTACCAGTGGACTTTTAATTGTTTCTCTTAATATATTAATTAAAGTTAACTTTAAATAAAAGTCGACAATATAAAGACGTACTACTAATGTGAATAAGAAATAAGAAGTTCTTGTTTGGGGGTATCCTATTTTATATACCATGTTTATATCTTTATGTTCTTTGTGTTTTTTAGTTTATGTACTTTTATATAGGCAATTAATGGATCCTTGTACTTGAATTATTTAGAATAAAAAGTCATTATTGTTCTGAAAAGATAAATTAAAAATTATGAACTATTTTAACGGGATTGTAGTAGTATATATTTCTTTTCTCTGAAGATAATTAAGTCTGTTGTGATATATGTGCATTCTTCTCTTTTGTTTTTTTTTCTTTCTATGTGGACAATTTAAAACGCTAAAAGACATATGATTAAGATAAATTCTTCTGTTGTTGTCAATTTGTCATGACCGCATGACCAGAAAAGAATCCCCGCTGAAGCAGTTATTTTCCACTCATATTAAATATTTTATATATAAAAGAACATAATTTTAATTAAAAAAATCCAATTAAATTTTATCTCAATCTATATTTAAAAGGAGGAAGTCAGTGCTTGTCTTTAATGAAATTTATGGTTAAAAGGACAAGAAGTTTTATTTCCCAATCACATTAAATATTTTATACATAAATTAAAAATTTCCAATTAAACTTTATCTCAATCTGTATTTAAAAGGAGGAAGTCAGTGCTTGTCTTTAATGAAATTTATAGTTAAAAGGTCAATTGTAGAGTGAATGAATGAAGTCGACAGAAAATGGAAATTAAAGCTGCCGTGGAACTGAAATGACTGGTTGTCGTTGGAAGATTTGCCGCGTACCATACAAGATACAAGATCCTTTGCAGGTGGGTTAAAAAGGTTTTTAGTGTAATTAATTTGGGCGAATTACAAAAAACTAATCCTTAAATTTGAGCCAATTTTAAATTAGTCCCTTAGTCTTAAATAATTACAGATAAATTCAATAATCATTTTTTTATTGACTAACTGAAATTTAAATGGAAAAGAAAATGAATAGGATTAAATTGCAATTTAAAAGTTTTATATTATTATACATTGAACTCAAATTTTTATAAATTACATTACTTACTCAAATAATTTCCAAAAACTTTATAAAATCACAAAATAACCCCCCATCTTCCACCACCTCCTTCCCACCAAATTCACCACTTGCTTCCACTACGAACCACCACCTCCTTCGACCATTTTCACCGCCTTCCACCACGAACCATCACATTCTTCTTAAGAGATAAAACAACTCCAGGAGTTGAAGAAAGCTTCGACCGGAGCTGTAAAAGAGCTCCAGATCGGAGCTGGTATCGGGAGATCTGGAGTTGCTGGAGATATCTCCGGCAATTCCATATCGGAATTTTTTCCGAATTGGTGGTGTGGTGGTGGGAACAGTGGTTAGATGTGGTGGTGCATGGGAGGTTAGATGTGGTGGTTGGATGTTGTAGGGAGAAGGTGGATGAATGAGGGTTCAAATGTTAATTTGTAAAGTTTTTGGGGATTTATCTATAATTAGAATTATAACTTTTATGGGCTAATTATGCAATAAAAAAAATTAATATAATTGTTGAATTATAAAAGAAAGATAAAATAGGTTAAAATTTTGACTTTTGGGTTTGGATGTAATTCTCAAATTCGTATAGTGTACTGTAATAGTTTGAGATCCAGTTACTAAAGTGAAAAGTGGCCAAATTTAAGGGGTGGTATTTGTAATTTTCTCAATTATTTTTAATGAATTAAATGAAGTTAATTGAATTTATTTTTTTAATTGGTAAAATATTATTAATACAAACGGAAGCATACGAAATACTCGCGCAACAACATTACAAAGAAAAGAGCCATCCAAGTCATAACATACAAATCAAAATTATTGCTCTAAACCATTGTCTAAAATGTTCATCAAAATTACAAATGAGATACCAACAAAAATCAAAGCCAAGCCTCAATACCAAAGTATAACACGATTAGCTACATCAAGTAGTTTTATCTTCACCATCCGAGATAAGTGTGCACCACCAAGACAAAACAAGGTACCAATTCCACAAAACAAAAACAACCTCAAAGTATTTAAGGTTAAATCTAAATGGTTTAACCCCTCGAGTACACCAAGATATTGAAAATTGGATCATCGTGGTCTAGTTACTTGGGTTGTAGTCACGGGACTCCTCAGAGCATAGAAAATACTCATCTCGCCGAGACAAAACAAGCAAGGGTATGAAGCAAAAGAAAAATAACCTCAAGAAATTTAAGATTAAATCTCATTGGTTTAATCCCTCGAGTCCCCAAAGGTATTGAAAACTAGATCACTTTGATCTAGTTACTTGAGTTGAAATTCAAGTGACTTCTCAGAATATACAAGATACTCCTCTCAATCAAAATTAAGAGATTCAGTAGCTATGCTCGTAACATCTCTCCACCCCATTAAGTGAACCATATTAATTCAAAATAAATCTTATCTAAACTAAATCTTTTATTGTTACTTAAAAAGTGAACTAATTAATAGTAGTATTTAACCAATTACATCTTTTAACGGAAATATTATCCCTATTACGTTTTAAAAATCTATATGTTTATAGTTAGCTAATAAGGTAAAAATTGAATTGAATTGAATTGCATTATTTATTATCATCCATTCAAACAAAAGGGTACGTAAAAGAATCATAGAATAGTAGATTTCATTTTAAATTTGGAATTAGACGTCTCTCCAAACGTCTGCAACATGACAATATGTTGAATTGTCAATTTTTGTACTATGGTTTTCTCTTCTCTTGTTGTTTTTCATTTGAAACCAAGTGAAATCCTAGTACATATATATTCACCCTTTTCCTAATTCAATTTTTTAACTCTAACATAACCGTATTTAACCTAATCCAGCATTTCATAGAATAGATCAATGAAACCATCTATGTTTAATGCAAATGCTAATATGTTATCATTTGAAAGGGGAGTCCACCAACACTAAACCTGATCTTTCTTAACAATTTTATCATGGAACAGAATATTATTAAGGTCCTTTTTCTTGTTTTCCAAGAACAGCCTGTATATATGCATGGCCTCAATGGTTAACGGGTTGTTCGGCATATCATTATCCCCCATTTTAACGAGTTAGCAAAATCATCTTATTTGAATTGCTATTATAATTTATCAACATACTTACAAATTTAATAAAGTTCGATTACCTTCTTTCGCTCATCTCGATTCGTAAGCTTATTTTCTTCTTTATTCCCTTAATTTTATGCCAATCTCAAATGGTCCCAACTAAAATTTCACCCACGCAGCCCGCAAGTCCTTTTTTCCCCGCCAAATGAATATCCAAACAACCAAGACAAGGTCCAATAGCTGTATTGAATTATTTGGCAGGTTATTAAATATCTAAGATATTAATCGAAATCAAACTTAATAGTTTCTTTTACATTATAATAATTTGATAGTTCAAATGATGCAAAAGAAACTAACTCGAGTTGAAACGGTGGAAATTCATGAGAAAATTAACGCTCAATCCGGTTATTTATCCGGTTACAAATTACAAATTGTAGCTTATCAAAATTTTGAGTTGTATATACAGAAAAATACAATCCGGGCTTTAGCAGACGTTTTGCAGTATGCCAACCAACCTCTACATTTGTGACTCTGATTCCTAATTTTACAAGAACTTAAACATGGTACAGCACATCCAACCTGAGTTTGAAACAACTATAGCCAAGATATTTGCAAATGCAATTCATCTATATATGTCCGAGAATGACCTTCCAACATTTTTTGTGGAGCTCGTTCGTACGTTTTTTTCAAACATCATATGTTAATGCATGTCGACACTCCACTAGTTAGAAAACTCAGTGAAAGCTAAAGGAAACAACAAAACTACTGAAGCTTAGCTAGATCCAAGCGACTTGTCAGTCACAATAATTAATGATTTCCTTTTCATCAAACAAACCTACGTAGTATCCACTTGTTTGCTTTAATTTGGCGTTCATCTTTCTAACGTTGTTTGAGTTATACAATAAATATAGTTTAACATCTAACAAAGGAATTCTTTCGTTAGGGACCGTTGAATTAAAGATTAAATTCAATGAGATGTTGCCTAACTGGTTAGACTGAGATTTATATCTATATTCGGAGAGAGCGAATTTATGATATAGTATATGTTAGTTATGTGAATACTATATTGAGTAGGTTGAGTGATGGTGATTATGCAATGATTCGTTTAATTACTATATAATTAAGTTTTTTTTTAAATTTAAAACGGCTATGAGTTACTCATATATCAACAACTCTTTACTTTCTAAATTACCTTATACATTCACCTCCTCTTTATCACTCCATTCATTCCATTGCACCATTTTATGACAACCGACTATATAATTAAGTTGATGTGCGTTTTTATAAATATAAGTACATTTCTATAGACATTTAACTTCAAATATTGATGTTTTTATAAATAAGTTACAAAAATTCCTTTCGTATTGTAAAATTTTATAATTTGGCACTTTTAACCGTCGCATAAAATTTTATATACCACCAAAAGGAGAAGTTACACGACATCCAACAAGTAATATATAATAATCTTTAACATTTTATTTTTCTAAACATGCCATTTGAATGGACATTTTCCAATTCAAATTGCTTCCCAATCAGCCCCGAAATTGTTTGGGAATTTAATATATTCTCTATATATATCTTCAAACTCCCAAAAAGTTTCTCAACTAACACCATTAAATACTACTATTATATAATTTTCCCTAGCTGCCTATGGGTGATAGGACAAACAACCACTATAATCTAGGTCAAGCAGAAGAACAAAATTTTAAAGTACCAAACCTCAACATGAGCCTTAACACCCAACCAACCCTTCAACTTGGACACACTGCTTCTGCTTATGTTTCTCCAACTTCTTCTCATAATAAGCAGCTTTTTGGTTGCCGGAGTTGCAACCGGGTTTTCTTCAGCTCACAGGCATTGGGTGGTCACATGAACGCTCACCGCAAGGAGACTAAAGTAGTTTTCAACAAGTATAAAAACAAGCAGCCACGTACCGGCCCGTATCCAGTATCCGTGCCCAGTTTCTACACTCTTGGGCTTGTTGGTCCTCATGCATTGTCTGGGTCTGGGCCTGCTAGTCGGGACAAGGCAAAATTGGAGCCGAGATGTGAAGATGATGAGTCTGAATTTAGGGTTCCTAACTTGCATCAAGGCGTTCCACTAGATGTAAGTAATAACTGGCCTGGAAGCTTTAGGACTAATGATCAACAGTACTCTCCTGCTGATGAATCACAAGAGCTCGATTTGGATCTTCGGTTGTGATTCGTGGTAAGTATTTGACTATTTGTCATTCCAAAGTCCAAACAATACGCCTGTATTAATGTTTGTTTGTAAATCCTAGCAATGTGTACTCGCTTCGCTGCTGGATTAGTTATGTGTAGCGAATTTAAATATAGTTCGCTATATCTAATTTTTTATGAAGTGTTGTTTCTTGTTGATTTCTCCTTCATGTTTAAGTGTGTCTTATAACATTGTATTCTAAATTATGCAACACTTTATGTAATCCTTATCAGGGCACGATTTGAATGGAAATTCAAAAGTATTTGAAGAAATGAGATCCCAGATGGTTGTGTTTAAATTGAGCAAGGACAAGTGTATCAGTATTAAATATCACCCCTACCCAGTTTAATATCCATTTTTTCTTCTATACTTGATGAACTTATGGTCAAATTATTTGAAGTTTTATATCCATACTACGTAATAGAATTTAAAATTTAGGATATTGTATATAGATTGTAAAAATTAATTCGGGCAATTAGATATTTGATATTCTTCGATACGAGTGATAATTTATTCTGAATGTGACATAATTGGTTTATGATTCACATATGCTTTCAAGTTATATAACTCCGGCTCGATATGAGGGTGCTAATTCTCAGTTTGGTGGAACATTAACCAAAAGATGACCTAATTATTCCATGTACATTTTCGGCAAGTGCATTTGTATCTCTGAAAGCCTGAATTTGCGGGTGAAAAAAAATTCACAGTTAATGGTTATATTTACCATTATTTTTTCAGCTACATGCATCTTTTTGAATAAAAAACTCATTACGTGAACATGCCGCTTTTCAAATAAGCTAGATGAAAAGTTAACTGGCCTGAGAAGCTAACTAAATTAGCTTGTTAAAAAAAAAGTTGTCCAACCAGCCGCTACCTTCCATTTAATTTTACTAAACATGGCAGACATCTTATGCCTAATTAAAAGACTTTAGAATTATTGAGCAGAGAAATCACAGTTGACATCTTATGCCAAATTCAAATTCATATGTGTCTGATGTTAATTTTATGATATGAAAGGTAATTTTTTCGATAAGTTTCTGATGTTTGTATGTAATGCATGGTTAATTTCAGTGGAATCAAATTGATGAAAAAGACAATCGAAAACATCAGTGTTCTGAACAGTCTGTGACATTTCTAATTATTCACCTTCTCAAACATCACATTGGTCAGAATATTTACTTTCCTTGTCTTTATGATTTACTTTGTGAACAACTTGATCAGGTTTTTTAAGCAAGCTGATTTCAAACAAGCATTTTATTTGTGTATGAAAGTCCCTAGCAGTTTGTACTATTGATCAAACCAGATGAATAAACATAAGAGTTGTTTGATTATTGATATAGAAATTTCATCTCGATCTGTATGCATTAGGACTAAAAAAAGTCTAACTTCTTTCTGGTTAATTTGCATGCCAACTAATGCAAAACTTTGTTTTAGGTAAAAATTACACTTACAGAAAGGTGTTAAAATGTCATTTTTATATAAAAGATCAAACTTGATATGAATCTGTTTATGATGAGGTATTCAAACTTGTTTACCTATCGATTTGTCTGGTCATTCAATTGAGTAGGTTGACTAGAGCGTATTAGATTCTCCCAATAAATGTGTGAGCAGTGAAATTTTATTACAAATGAGAGCTCCGGAGAAACGAAGTTATTTGTCTGTCTTGCGTCGAAATGTGACAACCGGAGTCACACGAGCCGCTGTTGATTTCACTGTTTAAACCAAAGTACTAGCACCTTGAAAGTTAGCGAGCAGTCAGTATGATCAATTGATGTACATGGCTTTCACTATGTGTTCCATGAATTGGCCCTTTGATAGTGATGACCGATCAGGCAAGTTCTTGCCTTGCCTCTCTTCTATAATGTTAAGCTAATCATCCGAGCACAAGATGCTTGGTGGACAATATGGGTGGTGGTGAGATTGACCTATGTGAGGTGTCTCTAGTAGACTTCATTAAATCATGCCTGCTGGGTTGGTAAGTAATGCTCTATTGAGAAGGATAATCCTTAAAAGTTTTGTGTCTAAAAGTCTCTCAATAAACAATCTCTAGATGTTTTGATCTTACACTTTAATTGAGATCAAGAGAGAATGAGTGATTAGTTTTACTTGAATCCAACCAAATTAACTCAACATTTTTTTATCTGAACTTATAATTTAGTTAAATTTACACTAAATATAAATAACAACAACTAAATTAACAATTAGTCACAACATTTTTATTTCAACTTATAAATTTGTTAGGATTATTAGTTACTAGCATTTATGTAACAAACTGCTCGTTTTAAGCATTTTTATATAATATGAATTTGTGATTGAAAAAAGAGAAATTAAATAAGTAAGATGGAAGATTAAGAGTTGAATTGAATTTGAAATTCAGTTACACCTTATAAATTATTATACTACTTGAAAATATATTTGAATACATCAATTAGAATCAATTCAACTAAAATTTATACAGTGCATTTTGATATTCTGAATTTTAGATGATATCCAAACAAATTATAATGATTCCAAATATACATACAATAATGTAATTCCATGGGGTAGCTAGTAACCTTTTGTAGACGGTGTAAATAAGATAATAAAATGTGAAGAAAGTTTTCCGAGATACAACCCTTATATCATTAAAATTATTGATGTTATTAAATAAAAATGTAATTATTTTTAACATTAAAGTTTTTTTTATATTACAATAAAATTTATTTAGCTAACTATACAATTATTTTAATTATTATCTTTAGATAGAGTCCGTATCTTATAAAGCTTTATAATTAATTTGTAATCAGTAAAGATGATTAATAAGATTACTTTAGGAGTGCAACACAGATTTTTCCTTCTCAAATTAATTATAGATAGTACATGTAAAGTCTATTTTTCTAATTTTGTTTTTCGGAGCATCAAATAAACTACACTTCTACTGAAATTTTGAAGTTAAAAAATGATATGGCAAGCCTCTGCAAAAGTCACAAATCATTGATAGAGAGTTGCTCTCTGCGTTTTCAGTATTCGAGCATCTCTAGCACTGTTAAGTGACAATCCATTTCAACTTATATAATCACCCCTTATAAACAGTTAATATTCTCAAGATAAGGAAAGTACACAGTCATGCGTTTTGTCTTGACTCTTGAATAGCGGATAGAATTTTACATGCAGACCGGATTTTACAGAAGGCCCAGCATCCCCTGGTGATCCATATTTGGGCCCAAATCATCACTTCTTCACAAGGGCTCTCTATCAAATTTGGAATGAGACCGAGTATAGTATATAGTGTATCCGGGATGATAACCTCTGAACCCCAAACTAGTTCTAATTATATATAAATCACTCTTAATTAAATAATAATATATAAGTAACTATTTTGATAATTTAAATTATATTTAAGTTTGCAAATTGACTTTTCACGAACTTAATCCCGAAAATATCATTTGTACCCCTAACTCAATTATCGACTTTTGATGGAAACTAAACAACCTTTTTTGGACTGAATTTATATGTAATTGATTTATTTTGTTTTGGTATTCAAAAGTAATTAATTAATAATCTAAAATGAAGTTGAACTATAAATTTGATAGTATATGTCCAAATAGTATAAAGGTTTGTTTGGAGATTATATTTTTGAAAAGTAGATATAAGTTGGTTAACTTAATTTTTTAATTTGGACTTAAACGTAATTGTTGAACTATGAAGAATTTGAATAAGAACCGAGTTTCTAACCGGAACTTCAATTATCCTGTTTTATTCCACTGTAATTTTTTAGACTGAACAAAATTGGCATCAAAATAGACTAAAACGGATGATTCCAGACGTTATAGAGAAATGGAAACTGAACTGCGACATGAACAGGCTGGGAGTAGGGTCTGTCATGTGTCCATGTTTGTGCATATCTCTAAAGTCTTTTGTCTTCATCGTCAATGTCAAATTCATTAAATTTAATTATGTACAATTCAATTCAACGCTACTGTTTCATGATTCCTTTTTCATAACGCAAACAATTTCATTATGCGTAAAAGTCGACCTAGGTGAGTCTGCGGAAAGAACTCAGATTGACATTAGCAATTGGTTTGGCTATGGAAGATTCACTTAACTACTCCATAATTTTCATCTAGATTACCACCTTTCAAACTTAACAACCTAATTTGTTATACAAATTCATATCGATGAACTCTTTATAACTTTGAACGTTTAGATATGATGGAATTTTATCATGATATTATAGCCGAAAAGGTTTAGGGATTGTTCAACATCTACACTGGTATTAATTTTCCACTCGGTGGGCCTCTCCAATGAGGTTGAAACGAGCCCACGAGTGAGGGAAAGTGTAAGATAAATTAATATAAGTGGAATAGTTTTATTCCTCTTTATAAGTTCGAACTTCTAGATGAAATGTAATTTTATCATAATTAACTAATATCTTTTTTTTTCTAATAGCATCTATAAAAGTTACACTGATCATAGAAAAGGATGGATGGAAGTAACATCGGTCTCTATTACAAATCATAGTAGAAAGAATGAGTATCCTTATATACCAGTATATGTGACACGCGAATACACGCGTGATATTTTTATCATTTTAATTTTTAATTTGTTCCATAAAAATAAATACACCATTCATATTAAAATGCACGAATTAAAAAATGTATAATTCTCCCAATGCTATTTATTAAGTTTTATGAAAAATATATTAAGAACCCACAAAATCCTCTATAATGTTTTGAATATGTGTATGCTAAAATTCCTATTATTAGTATATATGAATTACAACTATTAAACTAAAACATTTGAATATGACTTTTCTCTAGCTTCAAAATAAGGAAGTAGTGAAAAAATTAATTTTAGGATACATAAGTTATAACTACTTTAAAGTATTTGTTTAGTATTATTATAGAAGATACCTACGAGATGACTTTTTAAGCAAAAGTCTACTTAATCTACATTGTATGTAAGTACTATACCTAAGAGCATAGAGGGTTTTACATGCACTCCAATATGAGCCACTTGGCATCTGGAAACTCAAAATATTTATAAACTGATCAAGAAATATAAGATCTAGGCAATAATGTACATTGTTTGTAAGTACTATACCTAAAATGGGTCTCACACGTGAATAATGTCTATGGATCTGACAATTATATATGAGAAGATGTTGGATTGGAATGAATTCACAGTTTCGTACTAATTCTATGGCTGAGGAGTCACTACAATAGGGCGTACTACGTCGCACCTTCAGGTGTACCCCAAGTGGATGGTGGAGGAAAGTATATAAAAATTTCATTACATTTAGGAATGGACTTGTCCAAACCTGCTACATGACAAACATACTGAAGTGTCAATTTTAGTATCCACTTTACTTCTTATGGATTTTCCTTCTTTTGTTGTTTTCCCTTCAAATATGTCAAATTTCCACTATAGGTTATTAAAGTTTGATCTGGCTAGCTAGTAGTTCTCATGTATATATCGGGATATTTGTAGTGAAGTACTACGTAGCAGTAATCTTCGAGTATACAATACTCTACTTATGGGTTTCGTTCATTTATATCTCCTGATTCGTGAAAGTGTAGAACCACATATACTTAATATCGACGATATACTTTAAATTTTCAATGAATTTTTTGATAGTAAGTTATGTTTCATATTTAGAGAATAAAAAATTAAGGTTCGATCGATCTTTAATTTAATCTTTTATCTGAAATTTTAAATTTGTGTGTTTGGAATCCTATTTCTTGTGGATGCACATTTTATACTTGAATCACGTAGATTTTTATCGTCCATTTTATGGTTTTATGCATATTTCTTGTTCGATTTGATCTCTGCTGTCATTGTTACTTTCCATGTTCTTCATGTTATTGATTCAACATCACATGTATCCTGTCCTGTTAATCAATAAACTCATCTGATCTATATCTAGGGATGTTTTGGATGATCTGATGGAGCTCAACTATGGGCTTCATTGTTCATTTGGGCTGGGCCCTAACTTGTTTCCATCACATTAATAGCTACATTGAAAATTAGAAATTAAGCAAGAATCACAATTCAGTACTTTATCTGCCTCGCTAAAACTTATACATCCTCTTTTTTAGAACGTTTACTAATTTATATCACTTTTTAAAAGAGAGAGCCCCGCCAATCTAACACTTTGTAAGGTAAACCCAATTATAAATTACGTATAACGTTTTCGTCTGAATCAGACATAACTGAATATATGTGTAGTATTAAAATAACTAAACGTAACTAAGTTAAATTAAAATTATTAACTTTTCAGTGTAAGAGAGAACAAAGACTAATCGACCATGACCATTAAAAATTCATTAGTTTAAGTTCAATGCGATTTTGTTCTGTTATACTTATTTATTTTTATATTAAAAATAAATTCAGTTCATTCACATATATTTTGTTCAGATGAAGAAAACATATCTAATCATTTTTGAAAACCACTATTTGTCATTTTCTTCACTCATATTTCATATTTTTCCAATCTTTATTATTTATATCACCACCAAAAAATAATAAACTATTAATCGTCCTAAGAATAACATGGAAAAAACTGTTAAGTTTCAACAATACAAATCAACCCAAATTCAATCCAACAATCTCCAAACCAACCAACAAATAAACGAAAAAAGATAAGTAAACACACAACACAAGATTTATGTAGTTCGAACAATTGTCTACGTCCACAAAATACCAAGATTTCTATTAACTAAGATCCAAAACGCAGTATACAAGGAATCGTTCCAAACTACCAAGTTGTCCAACTCCGTTCTCTCTTCCTCACCATGTTTTTCTCTAGAAATCTCAATGTGTTTGCATATGTTTTCTCATGATTTATTCTAGTACCTAATGTGTATATATATTAGACGAAGTCAACATATATTCCTTTTCCTGGCCACAAAAGAATTATATTCTAACTAGAAAAGAAAACTTTATCTTCAAGCAAAAGAATCCCAGTTAGATTCGACTTCTAACTGTCTCATGTGTCTTCAGTGTTGTCACCACACCACACAACTCCAGTGTTTCCAGTGTTATATCCAAGTGTTACTAGCACACTCTAACACCACACATCGTATCCTTATTCAAGTGTATCCGTATACCATGTCCCATTACTACCTTTGATATTAAGCTAACCGGCTTCACAATTCTCCACCTTAGCTTCATATCAATGTAACCACAGTACACCACACCATCCATGTCCCTAGAGTTAGAACACAACCCTTCCTTACATCAACTTGATAGTCTGAGACACGATCCAAAATTCATCACAGAGATTGTCTTAGTAAATCCATCCGCAGGATTAACACCTATACTGATCTTCTCAATCTTGATAGTAACATTCTCAACTTATCTCTAACAACATGAAACTTTATATCAATGTGTTTGGACCTGTCATAGTAAGCTTGATGCTTCAACAAGTGAATTGCACTTTGACTATCACAAAATGTAGTCACTGTCCCAGAATTCCCTTAAGCCATATAGCCTCCTTCACAGCTTCAGCATGTGCATAAATTCTGCTTATGTAGTTGATAGTGCAACCACAGGTTGATGAGTAGACTTCCAACTCACTGATGTACCAAATAAAGTGAATACATATCTAGATAAGGACTTCCTAGTATCCAAATTTGCATCAGTGCATCATTCTTTGTCGGGTGTTGCTTATACACCAATCTAGTCTAATAGACACACTAATGTACCTGAGTAACCACTTCACTGCCTCCCAACGATCCTTGTTAGGATTATCTATATATCTTCTGAACTCATTGCATGAGCCAAATCCGGCTTGCAACATACCATGGAATACATAATCGACCCTAATAGCATTAGCATACGGAGTGTTCTCCATGCACCTCTTTTCTTCTTTAGTAGTAGGACAAAACCTTTTAGATAGCTTGAACTGAGACCCAAAGGTGTTAAAGTGTGCTTGGCCTTGTGCATGTTAAATCTCCTTAACACCTTCTCCAAGTAAGCACTTTGATTCATAATGATCTTCCCATCACATCCATGAATAATATCAATGTCCAGTATCCTCCTAGCTATTCCCAAGTCTTTCATCACGAACTCTGACTTCAAGAGATTCTTCACATGATAACGCCTTTCATATGCTTGCTTGCTATAAGCATATCATCCACATAAATAAGCAAATATATCACGTTTTCAACGTTCTCTCAATAGAAGTAAACATAAGTGTCGTGGTCACACCTCCTGAACTCGTGACTCAACATAAACTTGTCAAACCTTCTTTATCATTGCCTTGGACTTTTTTTAAGACCATACATCGATCTTAACAATAAACAAGCCTTGTTCTCCTTGTCCTCTAATTCAATACCCTCAGGTATCTTCATGTAAATCTCTTCATCCAGCTTTCTATGCAAGAATGCAGTGTTAACATCCATCTGATGTAAGTGTAGCTTGAACTGAGCTACCATAGCAATCAAGATCCAGATTGAGATATGCTTTACCATTGGAGAAAAGATCTTTGTTGAAGTCTGTACCCTCTTTGTGTGAAACCCCTAGCAACTATTCTGGTTTTGTATTTCACCTTCGGCTCACCATCAGCTCCAAGTTTCTTCTTAAAGATCCACTTGCAATTGACAAGCTTCTTTCCTTTGGATATAGCCACAATATACCATGTAAGATTCCTTTCGAGTGACAAGAGTTCTTGTTGTATAGCAATGCACCAACTGTTCTCCTCTGAGCAACTTATATCACTTTGATAGTATTAGGCTCATAACAGTCAATCTCCTCAGCAACATTCAGTGCAAAATACACCATGTCAGGATTTGCAGTAGAAATTCTCATTCTTGGTTCTCTATCTCTGATGAGTTGATAATCCATCACATCCTCTGGATTATTCAGCTCGATCCCAGCCCTTCTTCGAATCCCATGTCTCTCCACTTGATTGTTCAATTCAGGTTCCTCCTGATCATGTCCGTCAGTATTTTTCGGAGATTCAGCATGTGGTGTTGGCAGTACACCATGGTCTGCTGAAACTGGTATTATCACCACACCAGAGTTTTTCCAATCCATCTTCAGTGTATCTGGCACACCCTCTTCGATAGGCTCCACCTGATTGAGTGTTCTCCCAACACTGACAGTATTTTTCAATAAAGACATCACATCTTCATAGAAATGTCACATCCATGTTGATGATGCATTTATTCACCCCTGATTCTAAACACCAAAGTTCGTATCCAATAACTCCCTTTGGATAACCAAGAAACAAGCACTTTAGTGCTATAGGCTCCAATTTATCTTGCTTAACATGAACATTAGCCAAACATCCAAATACCTTGAGGTGTGAGTAGTCTGAAAGAGATCCTTTCCAAACTTTTTCAGGAGTTTTAAAACTAATAACTTGTGATGGGCATAAGTTAATAAGATGTGTTGCAGTTGCCACAGCCTCTCTCCAAAAGCTCTTTGATAAACCTGATCCAAGAAGCATGCACCTCACTCTCTAGGATAGTTCTGTTCATCCTCTCAACTACTCCATTCTGTTGTGGATTACCAGGAACTGACTTGTATCTCAAGATGCCTTTGTCAACACAGAAGGAATTGAATTCATTAGACGAGAATTCCAGCCCATTATCAGTTCTAATCACCTTGATCCTCTTGTTTGTTTGATTCTCCATCTCCATAAGTCATTCCTTGAATTTCATGAAAGTCTCATCCCTAGACTTCAATATAAACACACACACCTTCCGTGATAGATCATCAATGATAGACAAAAAGTACCTTCCTCCACTCCTAGTGGTAGTTCTTGCTGGTCCCTATAAATCTGCACGCACATACTCAAGTATGCTCAGTGTGGTGTGTTTCCCAACACCATAATTGTTCTTCTTGGCTTTCCCCAACACAAAGAGTTCACAAAGTTCCATCTTGTTTATCTTATCTCCACCTTAGAGTCCCTTCTTAGATAAATCCATAAGACCTTTTTCTCCAACATGTGATAGTCTTTTATGTCATAGAACGGTGTTGTCAGAACACTACAGGGTGTTCCCAGGACACTGTACGCTACCAGCTTCTCCTGTGACAACCTTCCCTTGTAGATAATACAATTCCCTCCTTTTCAGAGCTTGCATAACTACCGTATCCCCCCATAAAACCTGAAGGACACCATTACCACCTGCATACTTGTATCTCTTAGTGTCCATTAATCCTAGAGATATCAAATTTCATCTCAGGTGTGGCACATACCTCACATTAAGCAAATCACTTACCACGATGTCAAACATCTCAATTCTCACTGTTCATAACCAGTTATCGCACATAGTCTATCATTCCCAAGAGCAACTGATCCACAGTTCATATGCTTGAAAGTTAAAAACCATTCCTTGATATATGTCATATGGAACAATGCACCTGAATCCATAACTCATTCAGTTGAATTTTCAGATTGAGTGATTGAAAGTACCTTAGTGACAAGAGCTTCAGCAGTGTAATAGGCCTTTGATGTGTTTGTAATGTCTGCGCCATGATTGGTATTTGGTGTTCCCACAACACCCTTTCCCTTCTGCGCTTTCAGACTCATACAATCCTTCTTCAAATGCACCCTGCTTCTTGCAATTATAACACCTCCTTATTTCAGGACCTTCCTTGTTATTTTGAGCTTTCCTTTCGTTGGGATATTGCATCTTCTTTGGTGGAAACTTTAGAAATTGCTTCACCATGAGGACTTCTCCAGTACTGAGTATTGGGGAAACACCCTCCTGATCCAACTTCCTTGATCGTAATGCACTCGATAGTCTCCATTGTCAATGCTTCTGACCTCTCATACACCAAAGCATCCTTGAATGGGACAAGAGATCCTGGGAGTGAATTTAAAAAGATAATCGCCTTGTCATGGCTCCTCATCATGTTCTTCTCATCAGTTTCAAGATTGACATGATGGGCGACCATCTTCTTGAACAAATCCAACTGACTCATGATTGAATTACCTTCAACCATCTTGAATGCGAATAACCTCTGTTTAGCATAGATTTTATTTGCATCAGACTTGTCGTTATACAATTCTTCTAGCTTCTCACATATTGATTTTGTTGTTGAAAGATCACCAATTTCAGTAAGGGCATTGTCTCCCAAAGCTAATAACAAGGAACTGTAAGCCTTGTTCATGATCGATTTTTTATCCGTAGACGACACGGTTTCCTCAAACCTTTCCGTCAGTGCATCGACCACACCCTGCTGCATTAACAGAGCACGTATTCTTTTTTTCCACGGATCGAAGCTTGTCTTCCCTTCAAGCGGTTTGAGGTCGAACTTCGGAGACGCCATTGATGAACAGATATAATTGATTCTCTTCCCACATACGATGCCAATTGTTAGGCTCCAACAATACAAATCAACCCAATTCAATCCAACAATCTCCAAAGCAACCAACAAATAAACGCAAGAAAATAAGTAAACACACAACAAAAGATTTACGTGGTTCGGCAATTGCCTACGTCCACAAAATGTCAAGATTTCTATAAACCAAGATACAAAACGCAGTATACAAGGAATCGATCCAAACTACCAAGCTATCCAGCTCTGTTCTCTCTTCCTCACCGTGTTTCTCTCTAGAGGAAATCAACATATATTCATTTTCCTAACCACAAAAAGAATTCTAATCTAACTAGAAAAGAAAACTTTGTCTTCAAGCAAAAGAATTCCAGTTAGATTCGACTTCTAATTGTCTCATGTGTCTTCAGTGTTGTCGTCACACCACACAGCTCCATTGTTTCCAATGTTATATTCAAATGTCACTAGTACACTCTAACAACACATATCGTATCATTATTTCAGTATATTTAATATACCATGTTCAATAACTATTTTTAATATTAAATTAACCGGCTTTATGAAAACAATATTTTAACGGGACGCGAGAGTCTTAGCCATCTTCTGGTCCAGTGACAAATTTCAAATGTTGTCCATCATTTAGGTAGTGATATATAGACATCGATTTTTAGTATAATAGTATCCCCATAAATTAGTGATATGGAACTTTAATTGCAGACATAATAAAACAAAGACCGTGAACAAAAACCCGATGACTGTGAAACTCATTAAGAACATAAATTACTAAGCACTTCAATTTTTATCTGAGATTACTATCATACTCCTCTTGAATTAGTTTCATTAAATAATATAGCTATAATTTATAGTGTTTCATTTATCTCCTTCTCCTGTCAAGGAATCGAGAGTTAGCATTCTTTTCCAGAACGAGGTAAAACTATAGTATATATTGTTAACACAATAACACAAATAATAGCAATAAATAAAAATTTAAGTATAAAATAAGCTCTTACTAAATTTTTATTATATCATATTTTTAAAATTTAGCCCATACAATTAAAAACAATTTGTAGTCAAATTTACATATTAATAACCATAATAGTCAAAACTAGTCAACTCTAATTGGACAGTGAGGGTTCCAAAACTAATTGAAATGTATAGTAACTCCTCCGTTCTTTTATAAAATTTATATGTTAATTTTGTGTATTTAAAAAATTATTGATATAAAATACTAAAATAGTAAGTAGAGTTAGAGGATAAGAAAGAGAAGGAAAAAAGTAAAAAAGGAGAATTGATAAAGTAGAAAATAGAGTGATAAAATTAATAATTAAAATAATAAATTTAGAAAATAAATAACGTTAACTTTTAATTTTAAAATATAAAATGTAACTTTAAGAAAAAACGGAAATATCAAAAAGTATATTGACTTATCAATTCTCAATGTTTAATGTCGTGTAGCAGACAACTGTACATTTATGTAACTGATCCGTCAATTTTCCATTAACGCCAACCAAAGCTAGCTAACAATAAAACCCCTGCACTGCAACTTGCATTACATGTCACTCATTTTAATTAGCACATGCTATTTTTCATCAAAACCTATATTATATATTATACCCCGGCTCCTTTTTATATAGTATGTTATCTTCGATCAATTTTCTCACCCACATCATAATTATTATTTTAAAATTTGCCCTATCCAATGGGTGAAAGAATAAACCACAACCATCATTTAGGTCACGCAGATGACCATGATTTTCAAGTACCAAACCTCAACTTGGGCCTTAACATCCAACCAAACTATCCTCAACTTCGACACCCCGCTTCTGCTTCTTCAACTTCTGCTTGTGATAAGCAGCTATTTGGGTGCCGGAGCTGCAACCGCGTTTTCTATAGCTCACAGGCATTGGGTGGTCACATGAACGCTCACCGCAAGGAGACTAGAGCAGCTTTCAAGAAGTGTAACTTTAAAAACAAGCAGCCACGTAAAAAGGCCGGGTTTATGGTATCAGGGTCGAGCTTGCACTCTCTTGGTCTTGTCGGCCCTCATACATTGTTCGGGCAGGAGATGAGTCAAGAAAAATCAAAATTCGGGCCAAGACATGAACAGGAGGAATCAAAATTTAGGGTTCCAAACATGCATGATACGAGTGATGTACAGGATGTGGCTTCTTGGCCTAGAAGCTATAAAGAGGATTGCCAAAAGCTGGATTTAAATCTTCGATTGTGATTTGGGGTAAGATACACTATAGTAAATGTCTTACTAAGATCTTCGATTAATTGTGATTGTGAATTTGTGATTAACATATTAAGTACTTTTCGATTTGATATAGTGTAGCGGCTCTTGCACTGTACAGGCATAATACTAGTAGCTACACCATATAAAAATAGAACTGTGCAGGCATAATACTAGCAGTAGCTACACCATATAAAAATAGTAATTCATGATTAATTGAGGTTCATGTCATCTTAGACATTTGTAATTTCTTCTTCGATGGATTTGGTTACAACTAGGCCTGGCACTTGGATCATACGGACTGGGTTCGGATCGGATTAATTTGAATTGAATCATTCTCGTACGCCTTTTATTTCATGTCATTTTCAGGTCGGGATTGGGTTTGGGTGATGTTCGGATTCGGATGATAACTGAATTTGGGTCGTTTCGGGTTATTGATATTTCGGGTCGCTTTAGATCGAATCATTTCGGATCGGGTCACTTCACATCCGGGTCACTTCGGATTTGGGTCCTTTCGAATTAAAAAAATCGGATTGTTTCGGGTCGACTATTTTCGGATTTGGGTGTTATTCGGATTTGAGTTCTTTCGGCATTAAAAAATCGAATGGTTTCGGGTCAAATATTTTCGGATTTGGGTCGTTTTCGGATCGAATATTAAGGTAGTTTTATGCCATGCACATTTTTAATATATTATACAACGATTGTTACTGTTGAAAGTCTTTTTGTTCTAACTTCTAACATGTGAAAGACTTTTCTAATTAGAGTTTTGTGACTTTGGGTTTGAAATTACAAAGATAGTGAGGATGTAATTAGTTTGCTACTTACTATGCAATATGCTTTTGGAAAATGTACCAGATTATCATTTTTGTAGGATTTTCATTTTAATATCGTTTTTCTTCCTATATTGTATTTTTGTCTTAGACATGTTATTAAACATAATGTTTATGCAAGTGAATTATTTAATGGTTTATGTGGGTTTAAAGTCATATTCAAACAATTGATAGATAATACACAATTATACTTGTAAATGGAGAACGTATACTAATATGACTTAACTGTTTGATAAATTTAATGTAATTCAATCACACTTACATTTATTTTAAAGTTTTATGTAAAGTACTTAAAGGTACAAATTTTTTGGATAAACTTTAAAAGTCATCCTTTTCAAAAGATTGAAAAATTAAGTGAAAATAAAGAAAAAAATATATCATTTATAGCATGTTGCGATCATTCTAGTTTTATAATAGTAGCATTCAAAATTAATGTTTCTGAAATCTTTTTATCGAGGTGCATTCAAAAATATGTTCAAAATATTTTTTTAATTTTTGTAGATAAAATTATATAAGATTTAATAAAAGAGATATTTAATGTCCAACCAACTTTCCTATAGAAAATTTTAGATTATATATAATAACTTTAGTTTGTTCACTTTACATCAACAAATTATAGTAGGTTCATGCTTTAAACGGTGCCCTATAATAATGAATTGCATTGTGATACTTGTAATTTCGCGTCAAATCTAATCCGGGTCATTTGGATCGTTTGAGTACGCGTTGGATGATTCGGGTCAATTTTAATTCGGATCGAATGATTCTGGTCAATTCTAATTCGAGTCATTTCGAAACGGATGATTTGGATCAATTCAGATTCGGGTCGATTCTAAACTCGGGTCATTTCGAGTCGGGTGGTTTCAGGTCAATTCTAAGTTGGATCATTTTGGATCCAGCCTATTCATATAATTCTGATCAGGTCGCTTCGTACACCGGATCAATTCGTGTTTCGGGTCTTTTTCGATATGACAATTTCGCATCGTTTTTAGGATTCGGATCAGATTTCAGATCATTTTCCGATTGAATTTGAATCAACACTGCCTGGTCTAGTTACAACTTCAATATTTTGAATAATCCAAATGAATATCAATATATACTAGACGATGACCATATATTTTCCCATCTACAAACTAATATGGAGTTTACTTGGAGTCATAGCTAGTGGCACATGTAATGAATTTACTCTCGGTAACAACCCAACTCAACATAAACGATCGAGCCACAAAGGTAGCATATGTATCATAAATATCAAATAACAATAAGACGGTTAATTCACAGCAACTCTACGTTCATATGACTGGGAGTATTTGAAGTGTATTTTAGGTCAAATCATTGTTCATCGAGTCAAATGAACCGATTACAATTACATGACAAACAACCCCTTCAACATATTGCACAACAATATTGTTAGAATATAGGACCGAGATAAGTACTGCAAGCGCGTTTCCAACGATGTTGACTATTGATGTTGAGTCAACACC
>JAYMSP010002834.1:0-22303 GCA_036897095.1 Plantago elongata
ATATATATATATATATATATATATATGACAATAATATTGAAGTCTGTTCGAACCTTACTAAACAACAACGATAACAATCAAAAACATTCGTACCTGACCATCTGATAGGAAACCAGCAACATCGATAACAGTCGTGAACTCTTTAGGAAGCAAGTCTGGCTTGTTCACCCCAACTAACCCTTCAGCTGCTCCTACTCCTACATTGTATATTCTTCACATCACATTCTGGATTCATGTCCAGAAGACAGAAAGTTGCAAAATCTAACTGAAAGTGCAGATCAATGTCTATCAATCTCCCGATTTACATTCAGTAGGGAGAAGTGTGAAGTAACGATGCATATCATTAAAATTCCTCCGAAGCATAATTAAAGTTCTTCCAATTGTGGGTATGACATGATAAAAACAGTCAAGATATGTAAACATGGACTCAAATGGAGTTTGGTTTACAGCATACGAAAAGAATTTCCAATAACAACAGCACATTGCAGATAAAGGAGGTGTTCGATATTATACAAGTAATCAAATTTCACAAATGAAATTATGAAAATTCATAAAGGAACTGCAATCAACCTAACAGCCAAAGAATACTCATGAAGCAAGCAATTATAATAAATAGGATCAGTCAATGGCCAATGCGAGGGGAATGAAAGATGAATTTTGTATAACAGTCTAAAGCTGTGTATCAACAGTGTAACTACCCGTATTGCGGTATAAGAGGAAACCACTTCGTAAATTTCTAAATACTGCAAAACGAAATGCAAAGTTCTTTTTATAGTTGCGAAAGTAATAGTACTGTCCCACTACACATATCTCCATCTTGAGTTGTTGAATGTCCATTAATTCAGTAAAGCTGTGATTCAAATAACAGATTTCCGTTCTTCTATCATTTGCCTATACCTAAACGAGTTTAAAAATAAATATAATCTACAAATTGTAATGTAACATCAGGATGCAGACTCAAATCTAAATCTAACCCAACATGGTTTACAAAAGTTCAAAATATCCTCCAGCAATATCAAATACAGTTGACAGTCAATCCAGATTTTTAGGCCCATGATATGCTTAATATAAGTCCTACTTACTCTAGAGTATTGTCAGCTCTAATTCACTTTACCCTTGCAATACAATTCAAATGGAGATTGATTGACAATGAACTAATACCAAATCTTACTTGCCTCGTAATCACAAACCAGTGAGCTTAATTATTTGCAATAAAATTCATTCAAATTAATCTATTTTATTGAACAGAACAATTTACAGAGATCTCTATAGCTAGTATACATAGGGAAGAACGCTGATGGTAACTAATTTGTACTATTTCTATGCTAGCTAAAAGATATACTATGTATGACTGTCTCTGTCTCGAGGCTAATCAGAAATCACAAGATATTTATCCACTATTTTGCATCATATCACAGAAAATCTGGTATGGTTTTCTTCCGTCAGTATAGTTTGTAATGGGAAGATATTAATTCATTGCACGTTCAATAATTTCCATGCAGCTTTTCCTTCTCCCAATGAGTAAACTTATTCTTAATATCTTCACACTCAACCTCAAGATGTGTATATTATATATATGGATGAACCCTATAATCATAGAACTTGGTAGAGCTTTAACGAATAAATCACCAAGCTGGTTCTCTAATCCAACATGATTTCCCTCTAACTTCCCAGCTGCAATCTTTTTCCTTGTGAAACCTCAATATATAGTTATTTTATGGCCAGCAGACTTCTTTGCAATATGAAGGCTTGGTTGATTGTCACAATGCAAAATGACTGTAGACTTTTGTCAAATTCCAAAATCTTGGAGTCAAGAAAATAACCAAGTGATTAGCCATTTATTGGTATTCTACTTCTGTTTTAGATCTACTCACTATCATGTGTTCCTTACTCTTCCAATATACAAGTTAGTTCCCTAAAAATATGCAATATCTCGAAATGGATCTCCTAGTAGCTTGATAAACTGAGTTAAACATGCCAAATTCTTGTAATATGATGTTCTTCATCCTGACATAAGGAAAATCATAACTCCCCACCCCCATGTTTGGCACACTAGCACAATTTAAATCAATATGTTTGACACTAATATGACTTCTATCCTACTTTGTAGGAAAATCCTAACACTTCATCAAACAAAGCCCAACTCCCCCTTCATCCTAGGACAAGCTTCCATTTGATATATCTTAGTTGGTCTTGCTTTACCATAGTTCCGTTACCATGTTTTGTGAGAGGTCAAAATAAATTTAACATCACATATTTACATACTATGTTTAACTTTGAATATAATTATATATGTATAATAACCATGCCTTATGATAAAATATGTGATATTTGATGTGATCTTTTCGAGAACTATCTCACGAAAGTTACTATTGTTTTATTACTAAAAATTAATCCTAACATTTCACGGTCTCTAGATATATAGATACATACGATTAATCAATAAAACTATTCATATTATTACTCAAAATGTTTATGTTGTTACCGAAACAAATGAAAATCGCTGAAACATAACTGTTTTGATTAATAACATAAATGATTTTTTCTTAACAAAATTATCAAATTATATTATGAAAATATCTCAAACTTATAGAAAATGTTAAACATATACAACGTTTTAATTTCAATACAACAACTTTGTAAATTCCATTTAGTTCTGCTAATGTAGTAATGTTAAAGCATCCGGTAATATTAAACGGTTAAGCTCAATTGGAACGAGTGGGACTGTGAGAAAAGGCTAAATCAAACGCCAAACCAAATGCTCATCATTTTTTATGTTATACAATCAGAAATAGAAGCTTTGAAAAACACAGAATAATAAGTAAACTGATTAAAAACAAAATGCCAGTTTAAAGAATACTTACCGGAGAAGGAGAGGGTAAAAGCAAGAGAGCCAGAAAGTAAGAAATTCCAGGAAGTGGACTTAACAACAGAAACCCATTTGGATAAGTGTAGCGAGCAGTAAACTCTCGAAGTTTTCTGGGTTCGTAATGCTTTCGTGGAATTCTTCAAGGTTGCGAGATAATTACATGTGGGATTTTGTAATCTTACAGATGGAGAAGATGAAGAAGAAGAAGATAACTGCAAACTACAAAGACTCATTTTAATGATTGATGTGTTCAAAAATAAGAGGAAAGCTGCTTAACAAAGCGGAATAGGATAGGGTGATAAACTGGGTTTTTTATACTGCATATTCAGGTGAATCCGATCCGATCCCAAGTTTAAATTGATCTGAAGTTGTGAACCACGTAGTGAATCATAGGTTCGATTTTAAATGTTTGAATCGAATTCTTTCAGATTAAATTTGAAAATTCTAAATTTAAAAATTAAATTAAAAAAGATATTTATCCACGAATTTAATCAGATTTGAAATTCGAAAATTTCAAGTATACTAATTCAAAATACGATCTAAGCACAATGGATCGATCCGATCGGATTTCGAACTATGTGTGTACCCTACTTTTGTTGATTTAAAATTGATACTATTCTTGATATACTATTAAGGACAACTCCATTTCTTTTTTTGGTGTAGCAGAAAAGAACAAAATCTAACATTTTATTCTCTTCGTCTGTAAACTCATTCAGTTCAGTTCAAATTCATTTAGTTTAATTCAGTTTAATTATGTTTAGTTATAATTTTTACTGCAATTTAGTTCATTTTGGATCAGTTTAATTCAGATAATTGCAGTGGAAAAGAACAGAGCCTAGCTAGCTTCTACAACTAACACACATGGAATTACAGCAGGCATAGAGCATATAATTTATTTGTAGTGGCAGCTTGGCTAACTTATGTAGTTGGTAGTGAAAACTAGCTAGTTTGAGAAGCTAATCTAGATAGCTTGTTGGAGAAAGAAAACTACCAGCTACCTTTTTAACTAGTCTTACTAAACAGAGCTAAGGCCAGTGAAATGACATCTCGAAGGGTATAGATTGTATCTTCCTCCTGAAGCTTACACACCTCACTGATTCCAGTATTTGTGATGCTCCGCACCCGATGGAGATGGTTTATTTGCAAGTCGATCTTACACATACAACCAAATGAAGAATTTCAGATTAAGCACTGCATTCTAGCTTTCCAAAGCCACTTCAAGTTCATGTGTTGCGTGGCCACACCATTGGCCATTCGATAATACTCATAGTAGGCTGACTTAGGATTGAATTTCTCCGAGGCTTCTAAGTTCCAAATAGTTATGTCCTCTTTCGGAGATAATTAAGAACATATTGTTTTCCATTAGAAGTTGTTTCATTGCGGCAGGGATATACGTATTAATCATGTTTAAGTCCTTTCCAGTTTTAGTATCAAACACATCAGCAATACAAAAATTCCTATCTTCAGTGTGTTTAACATGAGCAGGGCATCATTCTTGCTCCAATTGTAGAACCAAAGGGAGAGTTTCTTGCACTTATTGATCCGTCAAGAAGCCTAATGACTAGTCTATTGTGTGGCTCTCACGGATCCTTTCTAGAAAGGCGAATCAGTCGGCTTACATTGGTACTCCAGGATTGAGGTTCCCGTGAAATACTTACCATCGCAGATCCCAATCCACAAAGTGTGGTCCTTTTGCAGAATCTTTCATCCTAGCTTGGCAAGAAGTTCATCATTTTGGAGTTTGGGTGTCTCTAATTTGAAGATCCAAGTTCGTCGTCTTAGGAAACTAGAATCAGAGGATTAGACAAGAGATTTGTATCCGATTTAAACAAGTTCAATAGAATTATTATTTGTGCAACTTTACTTGCTAAAGGTTCATCAAAGGAGACACACGGATAACCATGACTCCACTACCACCCAAAAAATAGAGACCCTTACCAAAATACCTACCTCGTCCACTACAATTACAACCATCACCGATGACACCCAATTTTTGGAAGAAACCCGTGAAATAGTCGGGGTTCACGTCCTCATCGTGAAAGACTCCATGGCTGTTGAAAACAAAACCAACACACCACATGATATACGACCTAAAGCCCAAGAATTACTCATTGAATTCAAAGATGTCGCATATGAGGGTATTCCACCGGGCCTACCTCCGGAACGGGGAATCGAACACGCTATTAACTTGGTCCTAGGCGCGAGCCTACCTAATTTACCCCACTGCCGCATGAGCCCAAATAAAGTGCCGCACTACAAGTTATCGTGGAAAACTTGCTACAAGAAGTAAAAATACTACCCAACATGAGCCATTGTGCCGTCCAACACACCTCACCTCTAAAAAAGATGGTTCATGGCGCAAGCGATAAACAAAATCATCGTTTGACATATATTCCCCATACCACGCATTGAGGACATATTAGACTGTTTAGCCGAATCACACGTACATTCAAAAAAAGATCTTCGCAGTGGTTACCATTAGGGGTGAGTGCGGGACAAGTTCAGTATTGAACATCGGATACCCGATAATTCGGGATTAATTTCATATATTCCAATCCCGACCTTATCTTTAACATGTATACGATTTTCAGGTACCCACATATATAGTTCGGATCGGGTTACCCTATCGTATTTTATTTTTCTGTTTTATATATCAGTTAATAATTTCGTAAAAACATTGTGATGAAGATATATACATGACAATTTGCCACTTTGAGCAGAATGTATATGTATGACACAATATATAGTTTATCTTCTCGAAATAGTAGTACTATAACAGCTGCAGTTATTGTGTTTAGAGTCATAGAAACATAAGTACAAATCTTTTATAAGAAGATAAGTTACTTCGGATGCCCTATTTCGGGTGTTAAATTAATATTCATTCCCAATCCTGAACCACATACACAATAAAATTTTCGGGAAATTATATTGTGGGTATCCAATCCCTAAATACTCGACTTGATCGGGATTTTTAATATAGGACCGGGACGGGATCGGGATTACTTGAACCATTCTCCCATTCTTAGTTACCATCATGTTCGCATTCACCCAGGTTGAATGGAAACAAGCATTCCAAACAAAAGATGCCCTTTTCGAACGGAAAGTAATGCCTTTCGGCTTATCGAACTCACCTAGCATCTTCATGGGCCTCATGAACAAAGTTCTGAAGCCGTTTATTGGAAAATTCATGGTTGTTTACTAGCTTCAATGACATACTCATCTACAACAAGAACATCAGAGATCATATACACCATATTCGATCCATATTGCAAGTGCTCTCCGATAACAAACTCAACATAAACATGAAAAAGTGCCACTTCATGGTGGACTCTCTGATATTCCTAGGCTTCATTTTGAATAAGACGGTATGAAAGTAGACGAGTCAATGGTCATGGAAATTCATAGGCCGTACTCTTCCAAGAAGGACGACCCGTGGCCTTCTTCAGCGAAAAGCTTCCTAAGCTTGCGTGGAACGCCTATGAACAAGAACTATACGCCCTGGTCCCCGCCTTGAAAACATCGGAACCTTACTTGATCCAAAATATGTTTATCTTATTACACCGACAATGAGGCACTCAAACATATTATCACACATAAAACCTTGAACAAGATGCAAGGTTGATAGATCTCGTACTTCCAACGATTCCCTTTCATACTTGAGCACAAGGCGGGAACAAAGAACACTGGTGTCGGATGCACTAAGTCATCATGCTACATTAGTAGTCTTCGCCAAGAGATTGTGGATTTTGAAGTTCTCAAAGATCTCTATGCACAAGTCTACGACTTCAAAGAAACTTGGGAATCATGTACCCAAGTCGGACCCACTAACGATTTCCATATCTACAATGGTAATCTGTTCAAAGCAAACCGACTATGCACCCTGCGTGCATCACTACGCAAATCATTGTTCAAGGATCTACACGCAGTCAGACTTAGCGGACATTTGGAAGACGACAAAACCATATCGAGAATCGAGGCTCAATTCTATTGGCCACAACTCAAATGTGACGTCTGCAACATCATGCTAAAGTGTTATACCTGCCAAATAGCTAAAATGCGCGTAAGAAATACCAGCCTTTACACACCATTACCCCGCCAGGGACGGATCTCACCATGGATTTTGTTCTCGGTTTACTGCGCACACAACATGGGTTGTGTTCGACCCAGTCTTTAACACCAACTGATATAAGCAGAAGTAGGATAAACGCCAATCTAACACGTAGATTAGCAAGAATGATAGCAAAACTACTATGAAACAGAGAAACTCAATATACTTATTGGCAACCAAAAACGTTAAGTTAATTATAATTCTGGAGTAATGTTCTGAATGTTAAAATCTAATTACTAGACTATATATAAAAGATAATAGTAGAAACCTAATAGATTTAAAATACTTATTCTATTAATATTAAATAACAAAGTACTAAGTCTCATAAAAATCTCCCAATAATTTGAAGAGTCCATAGAGAACCTTAGTTTCACACATGTTATTTAACTTTTAATATAAATAAAATGTGTTTTAATTTTCACCAATATTTATCTAGTATTTTATATTATATTTTAATTGTGAAAATATATTATTTAATTTTTACTTCGAATTCTTCAGAATATATGGGTGGGTGCCTTATTAGATAGACTCTACCAAAAGACTTGCCAAATTAGATTGGTTTAAGTTAACAAGTCCGAACTCTGTTCAATTATCTGCGTCAATCCTTATAATTAACTTTTCTTTTTCCGGTTTCACATCAAAGTGTAATTTTATTGTTTTTTACTAGTAATGATGATGCATCATTAACTTTGGGTTTGGTCAAAGAATTTTAGTATTTAACACCAAGTTTCACTCCCACGCTGAAATTTCTAATGTCGGGACCCATTCAATTCACACTCTTCTTTTCCTAACCTACCTTTATTCTCTCTCAACCTTTTGGTTTGGCTCACCTTCCAATCGTTTGACAATTTCATGGCCGTCACTTGTCTCGTACACCATATATTCCACCCTTCCATTTACTACGATCTCAAGTCTTTGCAGCTTTTGTATTATGAATACATAAATGATAATCTCAAAATTAAAAATTGTTATACATTTAAAATGAAGGAGTAATACATACTTCTAATCATCATTAATAGAGTATAATAATGTAATCTCCAACATTTCCAACATTCCACATTATTGGTGAGTAATACATACTTCTAATCATCATTCCTTTCTCTTACATATCTCAAACCTAAGAACTACTCTCCTTTGGTATGAATCCTTTTGAAAAAATTCAAAAATAAATTTGTGCGAGCTCCGGCCCAAAGCGGACAATATCATACCGAGTGGTGGACTAGCCATAAGTAACCTTGTCGGTCCAATGGACCGAATTTCGGTCAATTAGTGACCGGGTCGTAACAAACTGTATGGATGGTGGGAGCCACTTCTTTGGTCCGTAGGGGCCACCTCTAGAGTCATGCACATATGATTGGTCCCAGGTTAACCCTAAGAAAGCTCAACGAGGACGTCGAAAGTTTAAGGGGGTAGATTGTAATATCCAACATCCCACATCGCTTGTGAGTGGAAGGGGTGTAGGGTATATATGTATACAACCACTCTCTTATGGTAGGTCTTTTGGGGAAACCAAAAAAAAATTCGTGCGGGTTCCGGCCAAAAGCGAACAATATCATATCGAGTGGTGGGACAGTTATGCGTAATAGGCCGAGTTCGGCCCATTAGTGACTGGGTCGTTACAAATGGTATCAGAGTGGGACTATTCGGAATTGCGGGAACTAAGTGTCAAGCGGGGTAAAGTGTTACACTGTATGGGCGGTGGGAGCCACCTCTTGGGCACGTAGGGACCACCTCTAGAATCATGCACAGATGGTTGGTCTCGGGACAACCCCCAAGAAAGCTCGACGAGGACGTCGAGAGTTTAAGGGGGGTAGGTTGTAATACCCAACATCCCACATCGGTGGGAGCCACCTCTTGGGCACGTAGGGACCACCTCTAGAATCATGCACGGATGGTTGGTCTCGGAACAACCCCCAAGAAAGCTCGACGAGGACGTCGAGAGTTTAAGGGGTAGGTTGTAATACCCAACATCCCACATCGCTTATAAGTGGAAGAGATGAAGGGTATATGTAGGGGTAGGTTGTAATACCCAACATCCCACATCGCTTATAAGTGGAAGAGATTAAGGGTATATGTAGACCACCACTCTCCTGTGGTATGAGACCTTTTGGGAATATCCAAAAACAAATCCGTGAGGGCTACGGCCTAAAGCGGACAATATCATATCGAGTGGTGGGCCATCCATGAGTAACCTTGTCGGTCCAACAAGCGGGTCTTGGTCCATTAGTGACCTGGTCGTTACAAATGGTATCAGAGCGGGACTATCCAAAATTGCGGGAACTAAGTGTCATACGGGGCAAAGTGCTACACTGTATGAGCGGTGGGACCCACTCTTGGGCACGTAGGGACCACCTCTAGAATCCTGCACGGATGGTTGGTGGGACCCACCTCTTGGCACGTAGGGATCCAAAATTGCGGGAACTAAGTGTCATGCGGGGCAAAGTGCTACACTGTGAGCGGTAGGACCCACCTCTTGGGCACGTAGGGACCACCTCTAGAATCCTGCACGGATGGTTGGTCCTTGGACAACCCCCAAAAGCTCGACAAGGACGTCGAGAGTTTAAGGGGGTAGATTGTAATACCCAAGATCCCACATCGTTTGTCATTGGAAGATGTAGGGTATATATGTAGACCACCACTCTCATATATTATGAGGCCTTTTGGGAAAACTCAAAAATAAATTCGTGCGGACTCCGGCTTAAACCGGGCAATATTATACCGAGTGGTGGGACAATCATGCGTAACCTTGCCGGTCCATTAGTGACTGGGTAAAAAAAATTGATAAATTCATAAATACAGATATAAGAGATTGATAATAAAGTAAGAAAAGTAATAATAAATTAAGTTTATTTTTTGAATATATTGACTATTATACAATTTAATAAGAAGATTATAAAATTGAAAAATCTAATTTCAAAATTTGAGATCAATATCTTATAGTATTTAACCATAGTTATTATCTATAACGTACGTCGTACTTCCTCACCCGTGAATAAATATATTTAAAAATAATTCAACTATAATTTTATTAAATATGACTTCACAATTAATTTGATGAACTTACTATCTTTACTATACAAAACTAATTTTCTCCTTTTATCAATCACAAAAATAAACAAGAAATTATTTTCTAGTGGGCACACACTTCCATTATTAATATATCGTAAAATTTATAATTTAATAAAAGACGTTTATAATCAATGCTTTATATTTTGTTCTGTTTTAATTTTATCTTTTCACATTTTATTCTAGAAAGTTTATATTTTAACTTTTAATGAAAAATGACTCTTCTATTATCTATAATAAATTTATAATTGTTTTGTTTAAATTACCGTAATTTTAAACTCTAGTAATTGAATTCGAAAAGGAAGGACAATTGAGCATTGAAAAGATGATCTTTATGAAAAGGCAACCGGTGGCAAAGAAAAAGCCAAATAAAAATCCATAATGATAAAACAATAAACATATTCTTCTTCTTCTTCTCACTCCGCACCACTAACAAAAGCAAAGTCCTCTTTCTTCCAATGAAAAGCAAAACAAATAAAATAAAACGAAATCCAGACAGAGAAACATGTGAAAGTGTGGAAAAATGTCGATATTGCAACCGTTGAAGAAGACAGACAAGAAAACTACTACTAAACACTCTCCTTTCAGATTGCAATAAACAAATCATTTACACTCACTAATTTGTTTTCTTTTCGTGTATATACTCGTACTATATAAACACTATATGTAATGAAAGAAGCTGAAGTGGGAAAGAGTAGTAGTAGTGTAGAAGAGTGGAAATGGTCTGAAACTCAAGGTGTGGAGCTTCTTGTCTCAGCAGATAAACCCCACATTGAAGTTAAAGGTGCTTCAACAATGGAGTCTTCTTCTTCTACTAAGTCTGAGAATCCTCAGCCGGTTCGGTTTGGTGAGCTTTTCCGGTTCGCAGATGGGTTGGATTATGTGTTGATGGGTATTGGAACGGTTGGTGCGATTGTTCATGGAAGTTCTTTGCCTCTCTTTCTTCGATTTTTCGCTGATCTTGTTAACTCTTTTGGTTCCAATGCTAATGATGTTGATAAAATGACCCAAGAAGTTTTGAAGGTTCGTCTTCTAATTCGATTGATCTCTTCAATTCTGCTCTCCTCATTTTTCTTGTTTGATTCGATGTTTTCGTTGCATTTATATGAATTGAATGGTGTTTGTTTATTTGCAGTATGCATTTTACTTTCTTGTAGTTGGAGCTGCTATATGGGCTTCTTCCTGGGCAGGTAATTTTTCAAAATTTGCTTTTTCGATTTCTTGTTTTTAAGATTGCAGATTGCGTTAAAGATTGGTGAATTGTGCAGAGATATCTTGTTGGATGTGGACTGGAGAAAGGCAATCGACTAAGATGAGAATCAAGTACTTGGAAGCTGCTTTGAACCAAGACATTCAGTATTTTGACACAGAGGTCCGTACATCTGATGTGGTTTTTGCCATTAACACCGATGCAGTCATGGTTCAAGATGCCATTAGCGAAAAGGTAGTTAATTGCCTACTTTATTTTCTTTTCATAGGTAGTCTACCCTACCCTAGATCAATACCAATTTCAATTCATCGGGCCGGTAATGTAATGTGTGCTTATTTGTAGTTGGGAAATTTCTTGCATTATATGGCAACATTCGTTTCCGGATTTGTTGTTGGATTCACGGCTGTATGGCAACTAGCTCTCGTCACTTTGGCTGTTGTTCCACTTATTGCTGTGATTGGAGGTGTACACACTGTCACTTTGGCAAAACTCTCGGGTAAAAGCCAAGAATCTCTTTCAGAAGCTGGAAACATTGCTGAACAGGTGACTGCAATTTCTTTTTCGATATTCGTTACTGAAAAAGTAAGTAAGCTGAGTGAAACTCGAATTGCAGACTATACTGCAAATTCGGACAGTCTTTGCCTTCGTTGGTGAATCGAGAGCTTTGGATGCCTACTCTAAGGCACTGAGAGTGGCACAGAGGATCGGTTACAAGACCGGATTTGCAAAGGGAATGGGATTGGGAGCTACTTATTTTACTGTCTTCTGCTGTTATGCTCTTTTGCTTTGGTATGGAGGTTACTTGGTTAGGCACCAATTTACAAATGGTGGTCTTGCTATTGCGACTATGTTTGCTGTAATGATCGGTGGACTGTAAGTTAAACTCTCTCTGTCCAGTTCATGTTCAAAATATAATTTTGTTTTGTAGTTGATTTTGTTTCGATATATTGTACAGGGCCCTGGGACAGTCTGCTCCAAGTATGGCTGCATTTGCCAAAGCAAGAGTTGCAGCAGCAAAAATCTTCCGTATAATCGAACACAAACCTGGTGTGGACAGAAATACAGAATCGGGATTGGAATTAGATTCAACAACAGGACAATTGGAGCTTAAAAATGTGGACTTCTGTTACCCTTCGAGGCCAGACACTCAAATACTTACCAACTTTACTCTTTCTGTTTCGGCTGGAAAGACCATAGCTTTGGTTGGAAGTAGTGGCTCCGGGAAAAGCACTGTTGTCTCCCTCATTGAGAGGTTTTACGATCCCACCTCAGGTATGGCTTAACTGATTGTTCTGCTCGGAATGCTTTTAATTGAGATGTTATTATTTCATGCCATCGGAGTGTTACTGTCATAAGCATAGGTCAAAATGAGCTAATGAGTGAGGGGAATATTAGGTAATTACTATGAACAAATTAGTTCTACACCTCTGTATAAGTTCCAAGATTTTATAAGGAGATAACGAGGAACAAAGTGGACGTAATTGAATAACATACAGTATAGTAAAGAACAAGTTGGGAATGAAAACCTCTATTCTAAAATACTAGTCAATGTATAGGACAAGTTCTGCTAGACGGCCATGACATAAAGACACTAAAGTTGCGGTGGTTAAGGCAGCAAATCGGGCTAGTGAGTCAAGAACCGGCATTGTTTGCTACAACAATTAAAGAAAACATACTGTTGGGTAGGCCAGATGCAAGTTTAATTGAGATTGAAGAGGCTGCCCGAGTCGCAAATGCGCATTCATTCATCGTCAAGCTTCCTGATGGATACGACACTCAGGTTAGATTGTTTACATAACTGATACATTGTATTTTTAACTACCTTATTAGATTTCAGCTAGCTTATTATCTACTTCTGGTAAACTGAGTTCTACATGTTAGCATTGCAGTAATGATATTAGTCAGGACTGCCTTCATTGGGTGTCTTGCATTGGTTGCACATTGTGACTCTCTTATGGACCACTGTTGTATATCCTTCACTGTTGTTGTCTATAATCACTACCTCACTTGCTATTATTCAATTTAATTTTAAGAGGCCCATCTTGTCAGATAATTGATATAAATAATTTATTTTCCTCATTCCAACTAGAAGCTCGAACTCTTAGATAATAGATTCGATCACACCTCTCTATAAGTTCGAGCTTTTAGATGTGATGGAACTATATCATAGTATCATGGACTCTGGCTCATGTCCACAACTCTCTTCTATAAGTTTGAGCATTTAGACGAGATGAACTTCTTTCAATGACTCCGTTTGCTTCGTACCATTATGAGGATATATTGCTGTAGGGCGGTGCCTTATTTAACTAATAGGAGCAATGTGTAAAAGGATGGGTTTGGCATTTATTATGGCATGTACTATTGTATAAAAATGGAAGCCGTGAAGGAATGGGCATGGATACTGTTTGTGTTCTGGTCAAGAAATTACTAGTGTATTGATTAAGTTGGATGTGAATTTGGTAGCAAATGATCCTACACTTGTGGGTGTCAGTCAGTAAAGTAAGGGGACAATGGACATGGTTTTCTCTACAAAATTTAATGTTACTGAATATTTTGGGTCATTTGGTCAAGACACAAACCTAACATATTTATATCAAGTCAAATGTAAGAAAGTCTTTGGGGATGATGCATTTAAATAAAGGGTAACATGGTTTCGGTCAACATTGCATGTGCTTGTGTTATTCTAGTTGGTTTCTGTTCACTCATGTAAAACCAAGAAAAACTTCTCTGACTTGTGGCCTGTGGGGCTATAAGAAGAGTACTTGCATGTTTTACTACCACAAGTTTCAAAGTAATACAACATTGTAATCCGGCTATGGTTTTATTAGGTATCTGTAATAGGTAGATAACCCGAAATACATGGCCACCACTTAAAACACCAATTAATGTTAGTAGAGAATTTGCACAAAGTTGGAGTGCTATTACTTGTAACTTTTAGCATCATTAATTAAATGATTCTTAGGAAAGACCAGATTTTCTTAGCCAACACCACCTCTATGGTTTTGGGACATTCTCTTCATTTGACAACCGAAGTTGGTTAAGATTTGGTTCGATATTGTAATTATATAGGAGTACTTGAATATTAGTACTTTGGAAATAGATATGACATTCACATTACTAAAAATTGAAAATGTAAAACAGGGTGATGGCATGAGTATAAAAATGGCTTTTAAAATGAGCTTTGTTCACGAAATGTTGGTATGACCATGGCAGGTTGGTGAAAGGGGCTTGCAGCTATCTGGAGGCCAAAAACAGAGAGTAGCCATCGCAAGGGCAATGCTGAAGAATCCAGCCATTTTGCTCTTGGATGAAGCAACTAGCGCTTTGGATTCTGAATCAGAAAAGCTGGTGCAAGAAGCATTGGACCGCTTCATGATTGGACGAACTACACTAGTAATTGCTCATCGGCTTTCTACCATTCGAAAAGCTGACCTTGTTGCCGTATTAGTACAAGGTAGTGTATTTGAAATTGGAACACATGACGAGCTCATTGCTAAAGGCGAAAATGGTGTCTATGCAAAGCTCATCCGTATGCAAGAAGCAGCTCATGAAGCTGCCGTGAACAATCCTAGAAAGAGTAGTGCGAGGTATTTTTCTCCTCTCAAAAGTTTTCATTTTTTTTTTATTGTTAGTACCTAATTTAGTTATAGAAATAGACAGAAATACCGAGATGTGGTGACTTAATTCTTTGATTTGGTTTTTGCATGCAGGCCTTCTAGTGCAAGAAATTCAGTAAGCTCGCCAATAATTACGAGAAACTCATCCTATGGACGATCACCATACTCAAGAAGATTGTCTGACTTCTCAACGTCAGATTTCAGCCTCTCTATCGATGCTACATATCCCAATTACCGTCACGAAAAGTTGGCCTTCAAAGAGCAAGCTAGTTCTTTCTGGCGTCTCGCTAAGATGAACTCTCCTGAATGGACTTATGCCCTTTTTGGTTCAATAGGCTCTATCGTTTGTGGTTCTCTCAGTGCCTTCTTTGCATATGTATTGAGTGCAGTTCTTAGCGTTTACTACAATCCAGATCATGCTTTCATGATTAGGCAAATCGACAAGTACTGCTATCTTCTAATCGGTGTTTCATCTGCTGCCCTCATTTTCAACACTTTACAGCATTTCTTTTGGGATGTTGTTGGAGAGAACTTAACAAAACGCGTAAGAGAAAAGATGTTGTCTTCGGTACTGAAAAACGAAATGGCATGGTTTGATCAGGAAGAGAATGAGAGTTCTAGAGTTGCAGCAAGGTTGGCATTGGATGCGAATAATGTTAGGTCCGCGATTGGTGATAGGATTTCAGTTATAATGCAGAACTCTGCTCTTATGCTTGTAGCTTGTACTGCTGGATTCGTGTTACAATGGCGGCTTGCACTTGTGCTCATTGCCGTCTTTCCTCTCGTTGTGGCTGCTACTGTCTTGCAGGTTTGTCGTTCAGTCTTGTACATGAATGTCTAACTGTAATATTTAGAATTTTTATCTTGAATGGATGAACTTCACCAAATCTTGTAGGCATGTCTATTTTGTTTCACTTAAATAATTCTCATTATCTGAACAGAAAATGTTCATGACTGGATTCTCTGGGGACCTAGAAGGTGCACATGCAAAGGCCACACAGCTGGCAGGGGAAGCTGTGGCAAATTTAAGAACTGTTGCCGCCTTCAATTCGGAATCGAAAATAGTCGGCCTATTCACCGCCAACCTCCAACCTCCTTTACGCCGTTGTTTCTGGAAAGGACAGATAGCTGGTAGTGGCTATGGCATTGCACAGTTCTTACTTTATGCCTCGTACGCATTAGGCCTGTGGTACGCCTCATGGCTCGTCAAACATGGAATTTCTGATTTCTCAAAAACCATCCGCGTTTTCATGGTCCTCATGGTGTCTGCGAATGGTGCTGCCGAGACGCTCACTCTTGCCCCCGACTTCATCAAAGGTGGTCGAGCAATGCGCTCAGTGTTTGACTTGCTTGACCGAAAGACTGAAATTGAACCAGACGATCCAGATGCAACACCTGCCCCTGACCGAGTAAGAGGTGAAGTGGAATTCAAGCATGTGGATTTCTCTTACCCATCCCGACCCGACATATTGATCTTCCGTGATATGAATCTTCGGGCTCGGGCTGGTAAAACTCTTGCTCTGGTTGGTCCAAGTGGTTGTGGTAAGAGTTCAGTCATTTCACTCATTCAGAGATTCTATGAACCATCTTCTGGCCGTGTGATAATCGACGGGAAAGATATTCGAAAATACAACCTCAAGTCATTGAGATGCCACATGGCAGTAGTGGCACAAGAACCGTGCATGTTTGCTACCACTATTTACGATAATATTGCTTATGGACATGAATCTGCCACTGAGGCGGAGATCATTGAAGCAGCGACACTGGCAAATGCTCATAAATTCGTGTCTTCATTGCCTGATGGGTACAAAACTTTTGTCGGGGAAAGAGGGGTGCAGTTGTCTGGAGGGCAGAAGCAGAGGATCGCGATTGCTAGAGCTTTGTTAAGGAAAGCTCAAGTAATGTTGCTAGATGAAGCAACGAGCGCACTTGACGCTGAGTCCGAGAGTTGCATTCAGGAAGCTTTAGACCGTGCCTGTGCAGGAAAGACAACCATTGTAGTCGCTCATAGGCTGTCAACTATCCGAAATGCACATGTTATCGCGGTTCTTGATGATGGAAAAGTAGCTGAACAAGGTTCTCATTCGCATCTAATGAAAAATCATCCTGATGGTATCTATGCGCGAATGATACAGTTGCAGAGATTCTCGCATGGACAAGCCGCTGTCAATATGGTAGCTGCGTCGACCTCTTCCACTCGGGTTATCAAAGATCAAGATAACAAGGAATAAGGCAGCTAGCTTGCCTTGTACAATGTAATGGATCGATACTCAATCTCGACAATGATTCTTTTGGCTCTTGTTTAACATTGATTTAATTTTCGTATAGTATACGTATTAGCGTATGTGTATTATTATCTATATTTATCAAAAGATAATATAGTTGTTCGCTTACATTCTTGTGTTTGTTTTCGATGCTATCCCACAAAATGGTTTTCATAGTAGTAGACTAGTAGTACGTGTCTGTAATTGAACAATGTTTGTGACTTGTTTTGACGTTGTACATTATTGAAACAACCTTTAACATGAGCACGGATGAAGCATTTGATATATGTACGACTGTACCTAAGGTATCTTACTGAAATGATTCCGAGATACAAATAGAATAATACAAAATTTTATAAGAGACGGACTCTATTTGAAAATGATCGAAATGTCAACTAGGGATTCGTATTAGTATATTGTGGTTAAAAAATACTCTCTTATCAATTTTTTAGGCCATCATTCGAAACAAAAGTTTTGTCCTCTCTCTTTACTCTACTCCATTTCCTAGTTCGTTTCATACGCCCATTAGTGCAACACCACGTGAAGTTGAGCAATAATGTTGTTCCTTTCCCAATTCTTCTAGATAGTGAAGTCACTGTCATTACCAGATCCTTCCACTTTGACACGATCCAGCTAGATCGAAAGTACCTTAGAATTCGATTCGTCATGTGAAGAATGAAGATGCTTTTATATATTCAAGTTTTTGAAAATTAGTTCCAGTTTACTCACACCTAGAAAATTTATCTGCCTGAAGTCCTGAAGTTGGTATGATGTAACTGTATTGTATATACCTAAATCACTATTTTCTATATACTTCTTCCATTCCAACTTCATCTTTCCACGTTTCATACAACCATTTCAAGAAAGAGGTTAACAACTATATGGCCGTTGGTGGTGGACCCCACCCCAACTGCTATATGACCCTTTTTCTTTTTTCTTTTTTTAAATTAATTCTGAAATGATTAACAAAAATAAATACTCCGACGACCATATTTTTTAAAACTCTATAAATACAACCCATTTTCATTTCATTTTGCCAAACCTCATTTTTTCACTCCTCTTATACTTCTTAAACTCAAAATGCTAAAATGTTTACTTCCAACTCCTAACATTCGAAAACCACCCCAAACACTCCTCAATCCTACACTCCACCAAATTTTCTAGATCATCCGGCATACCAATATTTGATGGCTAAGGGTCTGCCAGATAGAACACGGACACTCTTACAACAAACCTACCCCACAAACCAAGAATCATCATTCTATGATACGACCAGTTGCTACAATCCATATGCCCCGGATTCTTCATTCGGCGATATGTCACAACCAATCTCGTATGTTCCGGAGACTCAAGAATCACCACCACCACCAACGGTGACAAAGAAAGGAAAGGGCAAGAAAGGTGCAAAAAAGGCTCTTGCAACAAAGAAGAAAGGGAAGCTCATCCGCTGCAGCAGAGGAGGAAAAAAAAGGAGGACAAAGGCTAAATGGTTGCGTGTACTGATAATGAGGATATTGCTCTCATCAAGAGCTTCATGAGTTTGAGCGAGGATCCGATCAAAGCCACTAACCAAACATATAATGGAATGTTCAATGAAGTGAAGCAGATATGTGATCAAAACATCGAGAAGGTGATCCATGTATCGACCTCAACGTTCGAACTGCAGCTTCACTACGTTAAGATGGACTCGGATGAAGGAAGATGTCAACCACTTTGTCTCCCTTATGATGATGCATAACGTCAAATTGGAGGTAGAAGAGGTTACAATGAGGATGATGTTGTCTCTTTGGCAAAAAACTACACAAACAGAGGAAGGGAAGCAGGTTCCAAAATGAGCACTGTGGGAGAGAGATGGGAAGCTATCCACAGTGGCAATTTCACAAGCTTCACCGGGGGGCCAACTTACAAAATGCAACCACGGCAACCCGGTCAAGCAGCTGAAGAACCTATCGATGTTGACGAAAGTGGTGGGAGCGGTACTAAAAGGGTTTCGAGCAGAGTGATGATGGAAGTGAAGTTTCATCGAAGAGAACTAGAGAATTATGGGTCGTGATAAGGCAAAGGCCTTCCAAAGGCAAGGAGGGTCTAGTAGAGGTTCGACCATGGACACTTTGAATGATTCCTTCCAAGGATTGTAAAGGAGAAGAGGATTGAGCTGGGACTTAAGAAGATGGGATAAAGGAGGCAATTTGAGCATAGGAGGCTTGAGTTTAAGTGAGAGAAGCTTGAACTGAAGCAATACAAGGCGGACAAGAAGTTTGACGACGTGAGAGCGCGCTTCTAGTGCACATGAAACTGCTAAATTGGGGAAATACAAATGTTGCTCGATCTACAAAACAAATCCGACAAAATGACACCAATGAAGCATCCTATCCAACATGTTAGAATATACGGATCCGTACCTAAGGCATCTAATATCGGATTGGACATACTTCCGCATCAACAATGTAAATGGTCACTGTCACACACGAACACCACTGAGATTTTTGTCTCACACTCTTTTATTTTCCTTCCTTGTAGATTTCGTAGTTTAGTGGAGGATCGGGTCGAGTGGAAGTTCAACAACTTGAGTGAAAATGGTTTTAAATGAGATTGCTGCAACTTTTATTCCCCTGCCTGTAAAAATAGTAATTTTCGCAAGTCAACTATTCAAATTTTATTTTTTGAAAGCTTTAGGTTGTCTTTACGATATTGGTTTAACGTCCTTACCTTTTAAAATATTAGTTCAAATTTTGGGGGCGTTATAGGTGGTGTGAATATAATACACATTGTTAGAAAGAAAGGACTCATACAAAGTTTTGCCGTTCAGGTGTGGAAAGGGATTTGTGGCTGGCTCGATATTGTTGTACAAGACTGGCAAGATGTATTCTCGGATCTGGATAGTCTTGCTCAATGGTTTTTTTCGAAACTCAACAGGTTTGGTCAAAGTTGTTGGCATGTTGTGGTGTGGTACTTGTGGAAAGCTCGGAATGATAGATTTTTTGGCCACAATAGCAGTTCATGGAGAGACATTGTGGAACAAGTCAAGTTCAACGTTAGGTCTTGAGCGCGTTGCAAGGAAAATTATAATTTCACAGATTGGGAAGTGGAGTAGTGTCGAAAACATAACTTGCATTTCTGTTTTGATCCTTATTGGTGGCTTTGCTGTTTTTCATTGTAATTGGTATGGATTGGTTCTGTTTGTCTGTAAGCATATGGTTAGTTGTGCGAGGCTGGTTTTGGCATTAGGTTTCGAAGGTTGTAATCGTTCGGTTTGCGGGCAGTCCTCGTGCCTCTTACCTTAGTGATATATATATTTAAATTCTTCAAAAAGGACTGATACAAAGTTGTAAGTATAAATAAATAGGTCAACAATAACAATAATTATCCTCTTCAGTAATCTTCCAAAATGACTGTCGCAAAAACAATACAGGATAACCCAGGAGACGTGCTAGTTTGTGATAATATATTCAGTGGAAACAGATCTCTTTTATTCTCCTCCTTAAGCTAGCAAATCATTGGTCAGTAAACCCTAGAGCTCCAATTCTAAGAGAGTCTCTATTTTATGCAATTTATTTCTTTTGTTTCTAAGATTTGGTTTCTTTCTAGTAAGCTCAAGTCATATATCTGAAATCCAACAACTTCCTTTAACAAGCATTAGATCCCAATTTTTTGCTAATTTAGTATGATTATTGTTAAACTAATTTAAAAATCCTTTAGTCTCCAATTCTTCTCGTTAGATCCCAATGTTGTTCGGTATCCATTTATTGACTGATCAATTTCAATTAATTGATGCGGAACCTGTAATTCAAGAAAATTCATTGAAATTGAGAGAATCAGAGATGCGCTTGCACGCTGGAGATGAATGAGCAAATTCAAAGACATGCTTGCACCTTCAAGATGAGAGGAATTTTCGATTTGTAATTTTCTTTGGGATAAGAGTTTGAATAAAGTGGGCCTTTTTTATATAGGAATTTGAGCAAATGGTACTAGCTCTCAATTAGAAAAGAAAGTCTCTTCTTAAACGTAGCATACACTTCTTACTAAGTGTATGACACATTTTGAAAACTTATAAAAAAATAGTCCAAAGCTTAATAAATGTACAATTATGGCCCAAAAGAATTACAAATTACAAAAAAAAAATTAACCCTAAGAAAATTGTGTGGTTTGACAGTTTTGAGTAATTTTAGTAAAATTTACGTAGATGTTCATTCGATATGCAAATCATAAAATTCAAAATCCCTGTAAAGTTAGAATTGTATATATCTTACAAACAATATAGCCCATAAGGTCTAGTTATATCCGCAAGAAAAGTCAGTTCAACCAGAGTAGAAATTGTATGTTTTAGGGGGTGATTGGAGTAGCATCCAAATGTCCATTTGGATGCTACTCCAACAATTTATGTTTGGTGTGGCATGAGTGCCGAAATCTCAAATGCTGCTACAGTTTAGCATTTTGCAACAGTCCCTATAGCCTATTTGCCACAATCATTTCCCAATCAAACCATTATACCAATCAAATCAACCTGAAAACACCCAATTTTCCCCAATTTGCAACCTAAAACCTAAAACAAAAATCACAGTCCATATGAAATGAAATTGGCGGAGACAACAACCGAAATACCTTGATTCGGCCCAAATTGAGTCGAGATATTGGTTGGAATATAGGCGGAAACATCCCGATTTGGGTTTCGAAGACTGGCAGGGCAGTCAAAGCTCCCTGCGCCTGCTCCGTCGAGCATTTGGCCGGTGAAATCGAAGTGTCGGCGTGAAATCGAAGTGTCGCCTGCTCCCAAATCAGCGTGAAATCGAAGCGCTTGCTCCGTCGAGCGTTTGGCTGATGAAATCGAAGTGTCGGCGTGAAATCGAAGTGTCGGTCGATCGGTGAAAGGGAGAAGAAAGGCCGGCCGTGAGGAGAAGAAAAATGGTGAGATGGAGAGAAAGTGAAAATCACAGTGAAAGGAAAGTGAAAGTGACAATGAAAGTGAAAGGAGAATGAAAAAGAACTCTGTCGATGGAGATAAGAATGAAAAAGAACTCTGTCGAACATTTGAAATTAGTCATCGTATTTTTAATATGCGTGTCCTTATTTACTAGAAAGTCTATCCTTTTTTTTTTTTGTGTGTTTACAGATGTAAAATGGGAAGGTATTGCCATTTTATGTTTGTTATATTGTTGCCATCTAGTTCTT
>JAYMSP010002835.1:0-22300 GCA_036897095.1 Plantago elongata
GAAATCCCCAGCTCCCACTTCCTCCTCCATCCGCGCCACCGCCATCCCGTCGCCCAGCTGACGAGAACATTCGCGAGAAGTAGATGGACCGTCTCGAAGTAAGTATGTTGTATGATTGAAACTTCACTGGAAAATTGAGTCCTCTGCAGTCTTCATTTGATTTCTTCTGCAGTCTTAATTTATTTCTTCTGCAGTCTTGATTTGATTTCTTCTGCAGTCTTCATATCTTCTGCAAAATACCTGGAGTATTATTTGATTTGGATTGGATGAATAGTAGTCTATGAGGCAAAATGAATGTACAATGCCAACATTTAAATTTCTCCTATTTCAATTCAATGCCAAAAACAATTTGAGTGAAATTCATCAGAATGCGCATTTCAATTCTATGCCACTCAGCCCTTTAAACATGCTTTGTAGTTAATTTGTACAATTATATAAAGCTTGTTTATATTTATCTTTAGTTATCTTAAATATATGTATTTGTTCGAAGAGAACTTTCCGCATTAATATTTATGTACATATGAAGAAGTTAAAGCACATTTAGTGTTAAATGGAAAAGTGAGTTTATTATCCATGTCAAAATAACAGTACATATAAGTCTACTATTATATGAATAGAAACGGTCACATACATCAACTCACTCTTATACATTATTTACATTATCATCAACTACCTAGGTACAACTAACTTACATTTATACATAATAACTAGTATTACTAAGTTGTTGGATACTACTTTAAACATTTACAAATGAGGTATATGGAAAATAAAAATAATAAAATGTACATAGATTTATCGGGAATTATTTTGCATTGAATTAGTTACAATTCACTTGAGTTCGAGTCGATCGTATTGAATCTAGGTTAGATTATGAATATGAATTTGAATTATATTATGTGATACTCGACTTAATCCACAATAATCATCATAGATGTGAACACCACTGCTACTCTGGGTAGAGTGGTAGGACAGGTGCTCAACATGTATGGCATTGCGAGCAAAACCTTAAAATAATAATCAGACATGATCATTTTTCCAAATACATATGATCTTACCATCAAAGATTGTTATTATGACCATTCTATTTTGCATACAAAATTTCACAAGTTTCAGTTCAGTCAATTGTGTCAAATCTAGGCTAGATTATAAATATGAGTTTGACTCATATTATATGATGCTTGATGTCAGGGCGAAATAAAATTTTTAAGGGCACTGTACAAATTTTAATATTGACTCTAAAATTTTTAATATCATAACAAAATAATATTGCAACTTAAAAAGCAAGAAGTTATATTTTTAAAACAAAAAACATTTCTTAAAATTAAAGTATCGAAATCGTTTTCAAATATATGTGTTCCAAATGAAAAACTAATATTTCATCTTAAATAAATATGAATAATTTATATATATTGATAATTATTTTTAAATAAATATATATATATATATATATACATATATATATATATATATATATATATATTTTAAGTGGAAAGCTAATTATTCACCAATAAATGGTTTGCCTATATTTATAGTTTGTGAAATTATTATATATGTACCGATTTTGAAGAATTTATTTCAATAAAATATAAGAATCAATTTTTAAACCCTTATAAATCATCACATAGAACATATTAAAATTCTATAAAAACAAACTAAAGCAAATAATTAAAAAATGTACAAAATAGGTGATCATAAAAATTCAAAATTCGATCCGATCTGGTGTGTTCAGATTAGATTACGGATTAACATCTTTGAGATCTGAAGATTTTCGGATTAATCAGATTTGTCGGATTTTCGGATAATCCAATTTTAATCCGAAATATTAAAAAAAATACCCTTCTCCAAGGCAAAAATATTGTTTGAAATACCAACTTATATTCAAACTTGGTAACAAAAATCCAAAACTATCTCTAATCATCCATTCATGCTTATTAATTTCCATCATGTCTATTTATTTTTTTTTGAGGTTTTAGGAAAGTTGAGGAAAAAAAGATAATTTCTTTTATTTTTGAATTTTTCAGATTAATCTAAAAAAAATCCGACGAGCCGGATTAAAATCCGAATCCAATTCGAATCATTCAAATCGAATTACGGATTGACCCCAAGGTGCTCTGAAACTTCGGATCGAATTAATTCGAATGATCACCCATAATATTTGAAATTGAATTATAAATTATTTTAAAAGTCAATTTGCATATATTTATATAATGGGACCTATACATTCTAGCCTTGTTATCCAGATCCGTTTCCGCTCAACTAGGTTCACATAATCCCCGTAAACGTGAACACCTAAGTTACTCAGAGTAGAGGGGCGGGCCGGTGCTCAACATGTATGACATAGACAGCAAAACTTGAAAAGAGTAATAAACATAATGATACTTCAAAATCCAATAATTGAATATGATCCTAGACCATGAAAGTTTATTCAAATTGTTTGTATACTTTTAGTATATACCAAAGTCCAAAATACATTGTGGACGGGAGTACTATATTTGCAGGGGCATGCCATGACTTCCTAAAACTAAAGTAGAGCACATGCTGTTTTAGAGAAAAAGAAAAAGGGATTGCATGTGTGTTTTAGTAGTTTAATAACTTTATAAATATATACGATATCTGTCCTGATTTAAAAATTCGCTTTTAATTTTATGATGTTTCAAACTCTCATTTACTTAAATATAAAACCTCTCTCCTACTTTATACATTATCTATCATACTTTATTTATTATTTCTCCTACTTTATCCAATCACATTCATAATTATTACTTTCTTTTCTACTTTATTATATATTTTTAAAAATTTATATCTGGTTCCGCGGAACATTCAAATCGGGACGGAGGAAGTACTATACTTTTAAGTTGTAACCAAATATTTGATGAGATTTGTGGTTTGTTACTTTGTTCATAAAGTTAGGGTATGGCACACCAGATCTTCAACTTGATCATTCAACTCCAGCCTATGATTCTGCCCTACCAATGAACCCATTCCTTCCATTACCTAATGCACTATATAGTTCATTTCTATGCTTGCTTGTACGCTTACATTAAAGTTCGATATATGTTCATTTAATTTACATTGATATGATTACTGTGAAATATAATTCTTTAACATGAAAAATAAGTATTCCGTTGTAAATCCTCCACCCTAATTGACGAATATTACCACCACCATGACGTAAGTTGAAAGTCATCATAACCTCGTGTCGTATACAAGTGCGTGCACATGATGGTTTGGGACTTTGGGTAGGTTTTGGAGACAGATTACAGAGGAACAATTGTTGGCTCAATGATATGAGAACTTTTTTACAACTCAAGTTCAATGGCCAGACACTCCCCCTACTACCAAACCAATCTGTCAGTGATTTGTGGCAAAATTTTGTTACTGCTCAGAACAAGCGAGGCTATCAAACTTTTGCAAAAGTAGTCATCTCTCTTACTTTCCTTCTTTTGGTGGATCTTCAAAAGTTCAGAATTGACTATTAAACGAACTCCTCTGTCGTCATTTATTCTTCTGATAATTTCATTATTCGGTTCGGACTTAACTTCATTAGGACCAGTTTATCTATCTGTATGAAAATTTTCGTTAGATAAAGTATGAACTTGTCCAAGTATTTTACGTAATACTATGATTCAATATAGGTTTGTTTTCAAAATGGTAACTCAAAATATAAGGGAAAGGGATTAGTTTGAGTTAAACTTAATGAAGCTTACCAAAAACTTAATCTATGATTTGTTTAGGCAAACTAGCTTAAAAAATAGTTGGTAGCTGATTATGTAGATATTTTTTAACAAGTAAACTTAGTTAACTTTTCAAACTAGCTAGTAGCTTTTCAGCTAGCTTGTTTACAAAGATACATGTTCACGTAACAAACTTTTTATTAAAAAAAACTCGTAGAGCTGAAAATCTAATTAAAAAGGTAGTGTTAAACAGAGCCTATATATTGTAGCTTACTTGTGCCGATGAATGTCCTACTTCCTCCATTTTGATAAAAAAAATTAATTTGTGTTTCGGATCATCAAAACAAGGTTGTGTTCTCTTCAACTGAAAGTCACTTCAGTTCAGTTCAATCGAGTCCAGTTCAGTTCAGTTCGACTTAGTTATAATTTATATCTTACTCCAATTCAGTTCAGTTCAATAAATCTTAATTGAAGAGAACACAACCTAAGATATGAAGTATATCATTTAATTAAAATATTGATTGTGATTTGACTTTTCTCACGTTTGATTGTTCGAGGTTACTATTGTAATGCGATTGAATAATTTAATAGTATTATTTTTTAAGTAAAAGAAATCCCAAAACCAGAATTGAAAAGATTTAGTGAAGACATAAGAAGTGAAAAAATCGAAAGATTTTGGTGGGACGGAGGGAATCATACTGGAAAAATAGCTACCTAAAATCTGAAAACGTGTTCCATTAGTAGCATCACAAGTGTCCATTGTAGTATGCCATCAATATCCATTACATCCTCAACAATGAAGTGCATCTCAGTCGGTTTCTAATTAATATGTAGGAATTCAAATCACTGTTACCGTTTAAAAAAAATTATTCAATGCATCCTTGCATCAAGGTGGTTCGAATTGGTAGTAAATAATCGCTGATATGTATTGTCTTGGGTGGATTCACTACATCATCGCTTTGTAATTCTCTTATCATTAACCCTAAGTCTATATAAGTATTGTTTTATTCCGTTCATGTGCACAAATAACATATACAGTTTAACCTTGTTTGTTTGTAAATATTATTCATTATTTTTATTTCTTTCTTCTTTGAAACTATGATATCGTATTATTTAACTTTGTCAAACGATTGTTTAGAAGTGTGACTTTTAGATGTATTTCACAAAGTCAAATACTCAATTATACATATAGGAAACAGATAAGGACATAGTTAAGGGAATTTTAAATTATGTAAGTAGAATTTTAGATGGCCGGCCTATGGTGCTTTGACTGGTTTCATTATGTTTGTTGTAAAATCAACTTTATTTACTGCAGTGGCATTGTTATTAGTCGGATGCTTTCTATATGACATACTAATCAGGTAGTCTTCCGCCTGACTCTCTTTTGATATCATGCAGAATAGTTCCCTATGTGGATCAAACAAAATACGAAGTTACATAAAAGATTTTAATGAAGATATATAATAAAAAGTGAATAAAATTATAAATAGTTAACCGTGAGTTGTTAAAGTGGAGTATATGATATATACGTTTTAGACAACCTGCATTGCAAGCCGTTATGTTCAGGATGATGTGTAGAACTTCGTCAAAACTTTCATCGTCACTCGATGATGCAATATTAATGTCATGATTTTATTAGTTTAACGTGAAATTTTAATATAATATATTCGAAGTAGATTGTTTTAGTAATAAAAACATTAAATATTGACGGGTTTGACTATGGATATTGATTGGTCCAACTAGGTGGTTAAAATGCAATTATATGTCATGATTTTGCAAGTAAAAGTGAAAGTGAAGTATGAGATTAGTAGTAATCAGATAATCAATTTTGGGTGGATCGCCCAAGTAAAATAAGTGTAATTAATAAACCAGTCATATCAAAAATCATAATCACAATCTTAATTAAGGGGCGTAGGACCAAACATTCACTTTCCATCAGATTGCCAGCAACTACTAATTAACCCTTCCACGTGATACTAATTAGTGCTTCTAGCTCAAACCCCAATAATTAAACTACCCAACTACAAAGTGACCGTTAACACACAAATATAGTATAGTAGTACTAAATAAAACTAATCCTTTTACTGTCGTTGAAAGCTTCAAATACACTCACCCATTTTCTTCATCGATTTTTTCATTCACTAGTCAACGTAGAATCTAACAATGTTTAATTTTAAGGAAATCACCCCGTTGCGAACTAAATTCCTCAATCATTTTGAATATTCACTTTAGAATGTAAAAATTTCGATCAATTTTCTACGAATCATCCTAAATGCTACTCTCGTAGTCTCACTATAAATATTATATTTTAACCTTTTACTGTTAATATTTTTATTTAACCGATCGAATAACTTTTTAATGTTTTAATTGCCTTCTTCTCAAGTCTTATAACTTAAGAGTATAATCCCTTTATGCAAAAATCTGGTATAGAATAATATATAAAATATTCAATTTAATTATATAATAAAGTTTTACTTTTCAAATTTTAACATACAAAACAAGCTTAATAAATAGATATTGATAACAAATTGAAACCAACCAAATCAAATGCATTTACTTTAGTTGAGACAAATGGAGTAACATAAACCCAATTTAAGAAAATAATTAAAAGAAATACTAGTTAAAATCCAATAACTTTATTAATTTTATGTTTTAGAGATTAGAAAGTCAAGAGAAAGATTGAAATATAGATAAAAAATTTTCCGTGCATTGTATTAAGATACCAAAAATGTCACTATTGTAAGTTTTAAAGAGTGGAGGGATAGTATAGTTGAATGTGACAGGCTTGTGATAATTTGAATTCACAAATTTGAACTTAAAAAGTGAGAGACAGCTCCTTCTCAGTCCCTAGTGTCTCTTCCTTACCCAAACCAAACACACCTTTTCCTCTGCAACCATTTCAATCTCTCTTTCTCTCTCATTAAGTACACCATTCAATTCATCAGCTTCATTCATAGCTCATGGCTGGTGATTACGTTGGCGTTTTGGTCTCCGATCCATGGCTTCAGAACCAGTTCACTCAAGTCGAGCTCCGTACATTGAAATCATTTGTAAGCTTTTTCTGTTTTTCATTTTTCGATTGTGCTATTTAGTTCATTACTATTTATGATTTTGTTTGTATCGTTGTAGTTTGTGGCGATGAGAAGAGAGAGTAGCGGCGGCGGTGGATTGAAGCTGGCTGAGCTGCCGGAGAAGATGTCCAGGCTGAAGCACGTCGGAGAGAATCTCACCAAGGAGGAGCGAGCTGTTTTTCTTCAGGAAACGTATCAGAATATGGATGTCGATGTCGATTTCGAGCTGTTTCTCAGGGTAAATTTATCAATATTCACCATTTTTGTTTCGATCCTCTGTTCTGTTTTCGGATTTGTATATACGTGACGGAAATACTTAAATGTTTCATGATTAGCGATCAGCGGTTGTTGCTTACGGTCTCTATCTGTTGATTTACATTTCGATTAGCGAAACAAATCATGATCCTGCTTGGTTGTGGTTTGGTTCATGTGCTATGAGTAGTTTAGATGAAGATATGAGTTCATGTAGTGATTAGTGAACAAATCATGATAATTTGGTTCATGTGCTATGAGCAGTTTAGATGAAAATCTAAGTTAATGTAGTGATTAGTAAACAAATCATGATCCTGCTTTATTGTAGTTTGGTTCATGTGCTATGAGTAGTTTAGATGAAAATCTGAGTTAATGTAGTCATTAGTGAACAAATCATGATCCTGCTTGATTGTAGTTTGGTTCAATTTCTATGAGTAGTTAAGATGAAAATCTGAGTTAATGTAGTGATTAATGAGAATCGGATTGGTGCCTCTTTGGTGTAGGATTTGCAGGAGAAAGCAGATTTTCTATCTCTATATCTATCTGGATTTGTTGTCTGTGTATTTATGGTGAGTAGTTAATTAGATATGTTTTGTGACAGGTTTATTTGAAACTTCAAGCTCTTGCGACAGAAAGGCGGGGAGGTGGAGTGAAGAATGCATCTGCGTTTATGAAATCTCCTACTTCCACACTTCTTCACACCATAAGCGAGTCTGAGAAGGCATCATATGTTGCACATATAAACAACTATCTTTCTGAGGATAAATTCTTGAAGAGCTACATTCCAATAGATCCTGCTACAAATGATCTTTTCGAGATAGCCAAGGATGGAGTTCTTATCTGGTATTCTTTCTTGTTGCAGCCTGATACTTGATTATTATATCTGATGTTGATGATAAAATGTAAATGATTGTGATTATTAATGTCTGAAATTTCTTTGTGAATGCAGCAAGCTTATTAATGTTGCAGTACCTGGAACTATTGATGAACGGGCTATAAATACGAAGAAGATGCTCAATCCATGGGAGAGGAATGAGAATCATACCCTATGCCTAAACTCTGCCAAGGCAATTGGATGTACTGTTGTTAATATAGGGACTCAAGACTTTATTGAAGGCAGGGTATGTATACCTGCTCGATTTGAAAAGCTTTGTTTATTTTAAGCAATCAACTTTTGCTGTTCACAATAATTAACATCTAAACTGATGGGTTGAGATACTTCTTGATAAGGTTTTAAGATACTTTGGCTTTAGATCAAAAGCCTAGCATACCCTATATCACTATGTCCTTTTCCTTTTAACAGCTGAATCGCTACTCGGTGATTTCAAATTTTCGATAGTTATTGATGATTCAAACTGAGCTCAATATATTTGTTCTTGTACTTCTTAACACTAGTACCATTTCTATTTCAACAAGCAGACATAACTGCTATAATCCCTTAGATTTCACAGGTTCACAGCATTCACATTTGTATTTGATTTGGAGAATTCCGTTCCTAAGTGAGCGTCAAACTTGAAAGAATGTAGTGACTTTTCCTGGCATCATGTGATCATAATATTGTCAATCATATACTTTTGTACTCATTCCTGGTTGTTTCTGGTTCTATAAGCCTAGAATTAATTTTTTTTACAAATGTATTCTGATTTTTATTAGATTAATTGATTCTCCTTGTGGTAAATACATATTTAAACTCCATTGGTCAAACCGTTAACAGTTCTTCTTTTTGTTCCTTTTGGGATTTTTTTCAGAGGCACCTGGTCCTTGGCGTCATATCACAAATCATCAAGGTGTGGATCAAACATTAACATATTTTATTGAAAATTGTTGCAATACCGATATGGCGATATCCTAAGATGTCCAGTATCGCGAATTGATCAATGCCAAGGAAACTATCTTTTTAATCCTTTCAGTATATTGAATACACTATATTGAAATTTAACACCCAACTCCATTTGTTGTAATAGATACAACTATTGGCTGATCTCAACTTGAAGAAAACGCCACAGTTGGTCGAATTGGTTGGTGATAGCAAGGTAATCTGTCACTGTTTCAATTTCTTCAAAATAATAAATTTCGCAGCCAACTTTTGCTCATGTTTTTCAATGCAAAATGAATGCAGGATTTGGAGGAGCTAATGAGCCTAGCACCAGAGAAACTTCTTCTTAGGTGGATGAATTTTCAGTTGAAAAAGGCAGCTTATTCAAAAATAATTACAAATTTTTCATCTGACGTTAAGGTAAAAATGGCACTGAGTTAACACATTACGCAATTCCCATCTTGTGCTACTTAAAACCTTATGTGCCTATTTAACGTAAGGCCTGTGACACAGTTAAGAGCAAAAGGAGAAATGTATTATTGTAGTAGCTGCGCAGTGGATGCAGATTAGTTGCATACCCATTGTGATGCTGTTTTTCTCCTGGTCTATAGACATCTTCTGAATTGGACCATAACCATATTTTGTGCTACTGTGCTGGTAAATCTAAGCACGCTATTTTTGCGAAGCTTAACTGAACTTATGTGCCTATTTAGTTATCAACATAATCCCGAAAAAAAGCTAGGAAGTAAACATTGCACTTCAAATATATCTATTGATAAAATGTTTTGATTCCCTTTATATAGTTCTATCTACAATTTTCTCTTTGATGGATGTTATTGATATTGAAACTATTGATTATTGAAATTCAATTGGACAGGATGCGGAGGCATATGCTCATCTGTTGAATGTTCTAGCCCCAGAATACAGCAATCAATCTACACTAACAGTAAAAGATCATCTGGAAAGAGCAAAGTTGGTTCTTGAGCATGCCGATAGGATGGGTTGCAAGCGATACTTGACAGCAAGAGATATTGTGGAAGGTTCTCCGAACCTGAATCTTGCATTTGTAGCACATATCTTCCAGCACAGGTAATAAAACTGAGCAATGTGTCTCTCAGACCACATCATTTTACATGGCAATCCATTATGCAGAAAATTAATGATGACGACATATCATGACCATTAAAACAGACACTCTTACTGACACAATGATGCAATCTAAATTTTCTTTACTACTATAGTGGTCAAATTGGTGAATCAAAATTTGTTCCATACTTATGCATTTGAGTATAGTTCTTTTCTTATGTTTCTTGCTTTATATTTTTGCACTTGCTTCTTCCTAAATCCGCAATTTACTATTCAGGAATGGACTCTCAACACAAGCAAAACAGATATCTTTTCTCGAAACTCTACCTGAAGACACACAGATCTCTAGAGAAGAGAGGTCCTTTCGTTTTTGGCTGAATAGTCTTGGAAATTCTTCATATATTGACAATGTCTTTGAAGATCTCAGGAATGGGTAAGTGTATTATTATGATAGTAAGTATTAACTAACAAGCGAAAAACTATTGCATTTTGTATTTCTAGTTATCATTATCCATGACGACAAACTGAAAACCAAACAAATTTTTTAGAATGTCTCGGGCAGAAAATTTCTGAGTTCATGAGAATATCCAGAGAATCAATATACTATAAACTGGAATTTAGTTTTCTAAATAACCTTGACTTGTTTGCAGATGGATACTCCTCGAGACGCTTGACAAGGTTTCCCCTGGGATTGTTAATTGGAAACTAGCTTCCAAGCCACCAATAAAAATGCCCTTCCGAAAAGTAGAAAATTGCAACCAAGTTGTCAAAATTGGGAAACAGTTGAGGTTTTCTTTGGTAAATATTGCTGGAAATGACATTGTCCAAGGAAATAAGAAACTAATATTAGGTTTGTTCTCATGAAATCCCTTCTATCGGCTTTTTAGTAGCAGTTAAATTCTCTCACAGCGAACTAATGAGTCTTCGACTTGATTTCAGCATATCTATGGCAGTTGATGCGATGCAACATGCTCCAGCTTCTGAAGAACTTGAGATTCCATTCACATGGGAAGGAAATTGTTGATGCTGACATTTTACAGTGGGCGAACAGCAAAGTTAGAAATTCAGCGAGCCAGAGCCGCATGGAAAGTTTCAAGGTACAGTTCAGAAGCCATATTCGTTTGACTGTCATGGAGTGCATAATTTTGGTCACAGATTTATATAACAGCGTAAAGATATTGTCGATATCACTAATTGATAACTGCATGTATCATACACATGCTGAGCTCAACAAGCCAAGCGATTACCACTTGGTTTAGATGATGAACTTTCTTTTGCATTGCCAAAACATTGGAGATCAAGAATAATTGACTTCTTTTTACCACCTCTGTCCTTTCCCTTGAAAATGGTGTTTATATCTGTCCGTTGGTCATGATATATATTATTAAACCTCTTAAAATTTCTAATGCCATACTCATTTGAGTGAAGTTGGTCCAAGTAGAGATGTCCTCTTATACATGCCAATTCTTTCAATTCCATGTCCTCTTACAAATTATTCCTCAGATAGAAGTAATTCCGTGAAGCACCATAACTTAACTTGCAAAAATCATACGTTATGGCAGTGTTTTTGAGTAAGTAACTAAGTACTAATTATACTAAATTGCAGGATAAGAGTTTGTCCGATGGCATCTTTTTCCTAGAGCTACTTAGTGTGGTGCACCCTAGATCTGTCAACTGGAGTCTTGTAACCAAAGGAGTTACCGGTGCGTATCTTTCTGCTCTACTAGCTTATACCAACAGATTCAGATGTTTAGAATACAACAGATATATGGATGAACCTATACTGAGAACTTTACTCTTTGATTAATACAGGGGAAGAGAAAAAGATGAATGCTAGCTACATTATCAGTATTGCAAGAAAACTGGGATGTTCCATATTCTTGCTTCCCGAAGACATAATTGAGGTATATTTTATTTCTAACCTTATTGATATCCTTAAAAGACCTCAACATGCTTTTAGACTCAGTACTAAACTGAACCGCATATCATTCTTGGCCAGAAAAAATAAAGAGGATAATGTTTGACTGTTTGTGTTTCTTTCATTTTCCAGGTGAATCAAAAGATGATTCTTACATTGACAGCAAGTATAATGTATTGGACCTTAAAAAAACCTGCAGAGGAACGACCCTGTGGATCTTCAGACAGTGAGACAGGAAGCATTGTGGATACAAGCTCGAACTCAACACTGGATGATTCTGCTTCTGAATCGTCCCTAGATGACAATAGTAACTAGTAGTCATTAGACACGCTTCCCCTCCAACCAATAGGTCGGGTTCGAGTAACCTTTGTTGTTAAAAAAAAAAAAAGTAACTAGTAGTCCCTTTAAAATGAAAAAAAAAAAAAAGAAAGAAAGAAAGCATGAGCAGAAAATATTGCATGTATGTATTGATTCTTCATTAAAGATTTTGTATGCTTATAGTGTTTTCTTGTGGCTGTAGAAACTTGAGCCTTTGGTAGTTTTGCTGAGGCAAAAGCAACATATATGTGTATAGTCCACAAACATGTATTTGAATCGGTATATAGGAAGGCCATTTGATTTGTATTCTATTGATTAAAAAATTTGTCATCCATTGTTTGCAAACGCTTATTATGATTTGAAAAACTGGTAAAGGAAGTACTCCCCCTCCCAGCGAAACTTTCATATATATATTTTCTTTTATCTGTCTCACGTAACTTTATACAATTTAAAAAAAGAATATATCCCACCACTAATAAATAATACACAATCTCTATTTTAAATATAAATTACATATTTTATCATTAAAAATTACACTTTTTCACACTTTCATTTATTATCATTACTTTATCTTTTCGTATAAAATTACGCGTCAATATGAAGTTCTCCGAGGCGGTGGGAGTAGTAATTGTAATCTCCTTTCAAAATACTTGAGAAGGTTTAAGCTGATTAATGAGTAATAACAGAAGCATCTGTACTACACAAAAGTTTAAACTCATTTTGCTACAAATAAGCAATTCACAAAGTTTAGACTTTAGATAGGTTGTTGGAGAATGCAGTGGCAAACTAGCACGGGCATTTACCCTTAATTAGTGTGTGCGCAATGATTTTACTGATGGTGTTTTTTGTTAAAAGTTGATGGAAGTAGATTTTAAACAAAAGTAATAAGTGTTTTATGTGTTATTTTAAAAATATTTTAGCTTAAAGGTAAAAGTATAAATTTTATAAATTGTTTGGATCGAAAATAAAATTGGTCAAAGTTTAACAAATAATCTTAACTAAATTTTAATTGAGTTATGAAAAATGTGTTTGAGATAGAGTTAAATTATAGGATTTTTTGAATTGTTATATATGACGTGTGAAATTGAAATGACATGTTTTAAGATTATTTGATTGGTTTTATATTGTTATATAGGTGGAGTGGTGGACTAGAGAGATAGTTATTCTCTAATTTTAATTGAGCTGTAAATGATAGTCTATTAAAAAAAAGGTACTGTTCCGACTCCATCAATCAAAAAGTTGGCTACGCACTTCACTCTTTTTCCCTTTAACTAAATTTTCGTCCAACTAAAGTTTTCATAGTAACATTTTAATATGATAATATCTCTCGCGTACCGACAATAATAAACTTATATTTATTTATGGGGATTGTTATAGATGTGCATTGGTTGTATAATAGTGATTTTTTATTTTTGGAATTTTAAAGGTGCAAGTGTAAGAGTTGTAATTTTTATTATTTATTATTTTCATGTAGAGTCCTTTTTTAAAGTAATGAATTTAAATTCTATAAACGGTTAAAAATGACGAATGTATAAAGTTATACGGAACGGAAATACTATATTCAACCCATACAGTGTAATGTAGCACCAGGCTTCCATTTTATGGGCAAGCAAAATCTCATTTATATCAACTCATATGCACTTTATATACATCATGAATATCAGTGTAGCTATGGCAGGAAACAAGAAAACTGTACAGGCAACCCATCTGATGCTACTTGGCTTTACATGTTCTGGGGCCTGAACTCGAAACCTGCAAGCTCAAACAGGAATTGAATCTTCTCTATTACACAGGTTATCATTATGAATGGCTATCTGTTACTCTACTCCTGTAAATGTCGAGTTAGGCTTGTTCGGATTTCCACAGATAACTGGAGCAAATTCATCTCGCCTCAACGGTTGAACCAATCTGTGGAATTAGAAGTGATGGTAAATCTCTGATTCTGTATCCACTGCCCCAGAATGAAGCTAGACAAAGACCCATGATGGCCATAGCAACGACCGAGCAAGCAGGGGAGACAGCTTGAGTGCTGCCAAGAAATTGACTGGCAAGAAGTCCTGCCAGTGTTGAACTCTGCATTCCTGTACACAATGATATTGTCCTACAAACTTCTTCTTCTAACCTGCCAAATTACCACAAAACTAAACCAGTCATGACAGAGTACTGATAGGGCCTTGTGAGATATATGATGACATCAAGGATATGAATTTTGGAAAACAACAACAGTGTGAAGTTAAGGAATGAATGTCTCAAAGCTCAAAAGGTACCAACTGAAATTGAAAAGCATAACAAAAAGACCAAAAAAACTAAAACAGATTGTAGTTATGATTTAAACATCAAATGTGTGACATACACAAGCATTTATGCTAATATTCTCTGGCCCTCAAATTGCAAAAGAAATTATGATTTAAGTCAAGAATGTATATCTATAACTGCATAATGTACCAACAAGTTTCTCCAGATAATAATACTCCGAGAAAAAGATACTACAAAACATCAAACCACAACTACTGCAAAGCTTGACAGCTACATCAATTGTCTAGTTAATAAGCACCAAAATATGCTGTTGGATGGTGTTTCCATAATGATCTAGAACCAGGAAGGTGAGAAGTGAGAACCTCTTTAGTATCGACTGTTTTCAACTATTATATGCAATAATAGATCACAAATAATTTTCTAACAGCATCGATCTGGACATAGCATTGTCTGTAATTCGATATGTAGGTTTTATAAACCTTAACAGGTACATCATGCAAGGCAAGCCATCCATAATGGCTCAACAACTCTGTCCTTAGAAATTGTGATTCTAGGATTTTTCGGGGACATTGTGGTTTCAGAAAACATGAAATGCTAGCAACAGTAACAGAAAACGTAGCTTTCTTTGGTAAGTTATATTGCTAAATACGGCCAGAAAACTAAACTGTATATGCAAGACAAGAACAAGATTACAATCAAATAAAGCAAAATACTATAGTTCATAAGAGAAGGCTTGCCTCAATGGTGGAAATTTGCAGATCCAATAACCCAAGGTGAATGCTAACGCATGGAATGACAATACAGGAGCAACTAATTTTAGGCCTTCGGCGGAAAGAATTTGGCTTCTGTTTATAGCAAGAGGGCTTCCAATGCACAAGGATGTACAAATCATTGCAACAAATGGCATCAGAGGCTGCAGAAGTGATACCACGGGTTTGGCATATGTATTCAATGCCAAGCCAAGAGCCACTGGAGCAAGAACCACCTGCAAGAGGAAAAGTCAACACAACTCACAGATTATAATATGCCTTGGAAAACACCAATAACAATTGCCAACTGTTTTTAGGGCTCTTTTACCTGCAAAATTGACTTTGACATGGCAACTGCATCAACTGGAACAACAGAGCCAATGAGAAGACCGGTTAAGAGAGGAGTAACTAGAACTGAGGCAATAGTAGATGAACTGGTCAGAAGTATGCTCAAGGCCACGTCTCCTTTACTTAAGAAACTGGCGTAACTAGATAATTGCGCGCCAGCAACGCATGACATGAGAACAAAACCAGCATAGAACATTGGAGACATCCCAAAAGCACGGGCAATAAACAGCCCAAGAGCTGGTTTCAGTGCATACTGAGCGATAAATCCAATAGATAATGGCACAGGTCTGCAGAAAACAGTAACACAACCAGAGAATGTTAACAGCTAACTCAATAATAAAGTTAAAGCATAACCAAGAACAATAATCAAATTGACACTATATCGAAAGGGAAGATCAGTGACCTCTTAAACGCAAGAGCAAAATCATCAATAGAGAGTTTAATCCCAATGGACAACATAATCCCTCCAAGCGCAGGAGCATACAGTTCCTTCGACACCCTGCAGGTTTCTCTATCATTTAGACAAACACAAGAACATACTCATCCCAATAAAGCAGTAAGAGAGCAAACCAAAGTGACATGGAAGATGTTAATATCTTATCTCATTCCTCATTACCAAGTCATTATCCATTAAATATTTAAAACCAGTTCTTGAACATGCACGCGTGCACATGTATCAAAATAACATCCAACTTTTTGTACCTTCCTTATCTTGACAAGAAGTTAGCTCTGTATGTCAATCTTCAAAATCAAGAGGAGTATTATTGAATTGCTTACTTGTAGTAGGTATAGCTAATGACATTTCATCAAACATCTTTTATGCATAAAACACATGATCAAAATGAAGTGATGAAGTATAAACAATGAGGTGGGAAAACCGAAAACTAACCAAGTGAATGTTGAAGGCTGTGAAAGAGCAGCAACAGCAGTGAGAGCAACGACAAAGGGAAGCAAAGCAGACAAAAGTTGGGAAGAATCAGTGTTTTCCTGAGCTTGGGCTGAAAATGAAGGGTCGACGCCAAATGAAAGGAAGGAGAAATTGCCTTCCCTTTTGTGCAACCCAACTTTCCCTATGAACGGCGATGGGGTGGAGCATGCCACCAGAACCAAAGACGACGCCCTTTTGTTCTTGTTTCTTGCGAATCTATTTGGGTGAAAAGAAAGAGTGTTATTGAGTGAGGTGATTTTACAAGTGTTGGAGTGGAAAATTGATGTTTTGGGAGGTGTATGGATGGATAGGGACGGAATTGATGTCATTTCTTCCTCACCTGGTGGTTCGCCGGAGAAACCTTGTGGTTTCCGGCGGAGGTTCTTGGAGGGGATAAGGTAAGGGAAGGAAATCCAAATGGTGGTTTACTTTACTGTATTTGTATTATTTTAAGATGATGATGATGAGGTACTACAACTACTAGTAAGATTTGTTTATTGGTAATTTTAAAGAATTGAAGAATGTTGGGTTTTTGATGAATGATGAGATGAGAGTATTGTTATAATAATTGTATTAGTAGGTGTAATACTGGTAGAGAAGATCTGTTTCTAGTTTTTCTAGCTTCTGTTAAGCTGGTAGCATAAGGGAACATGTGTGATGTCATAATTGGCGGTGTATTTATAAATCAAAAATTCATATAAAATGAAATGAAATGGTATGAAAATGGCCTTCTACTTTGTCCGACCCGTGATGGTACTGCTTTCGAATTGACTTCTCTACTTTTATTTTCCCAACTTTTCACAACCCTATTTTCATATTGGCTTTATTTTCATTTCAATTCATATTCATTTAGTTCAGCTTAGATATTACAAAGTTTATAAATAAAGATGTAAAATCACTCTTCAAACAAAAGGAAAGATGCAGAATCCAACTTCATTTTTGAAATTTTAATGAAAATAAATGAGTTTTGAACTTAACATGTGAATTTCATATCTGAGCATATAATATTCAATGTAAACTCTATCATTCGATAAAAATGTAACTAAAAAGACTCGCATAAGAAAGAGATACAACTTCAAGTACTTCTTCTTTTGGAGAAGATAAAAAAATATTGGATACATGGGGTCTTAGTCTATGAATCATCCAAGCTATATATGTCACTAATGTGATGATCTGTTGAGCGACCTGAGTAATCCTATCACTACTATCAAAACAAATACTATTTATGTATTTCCAAACCTCATACAATATTTCTATGAATGCCAACTTGAGTAATCTATGCTTCCAGTGTTTACCCTTGATGTTCCACAGTGCCCAGATCAGTTCGTCCTTCCAGGCAGTTGGAGTGTGCCGAATCCGTAGCCACTGCAATACATCCGTCCAAATGGTTTTGGTACCGCTACACTCAAAGAACAAGTGGTATCGAATTTCTTGGCTTGCGCAAAGGCAGCATGTTGCGCTATTAAGCATCCCAAATATGTGCAGCCTCTCCTTTGTGGCGAGTCGGTCGTGACAAATCAACCAAGTTACCATCTTAGCTCGAGGTTTCGCCAGATGTCCAAACATTAACTTTTTCCATTCCACATCCATTCTATTTGGTTGCAAAGCCTTATGCATTAGTCCTGTCTTGAATTTAGGTAGCATATGCATCGAGTCCCACGTACTATTTCCATCGATCACTGTTCTACACTGCATTATCCCTTCATAATCCAAGAACTCGATAGAGGTATTGCCCCCAGCAGAATATCATCATGTGGCATGTAATACGCATGAATCCACTTACCCATAAACTGTCCTATTTATTGCACAGATTCCAAACGAGCTTTAGTAGGCAAGATTTGCTCCACACTTGAAGATCAATAATCTGTAGACCCCCTTTGCGAGTAGGGGCACACACCTTCTCCCAAGACACTGGTGATTTCCTAGTAATAGTATCACTGTTCAACCATAAAAATGATCGACAAATAGCTTCAATGTTGTGTAATACACCTTTTGGGAGAGGGAAGCATTGTAGCCAGTAGTTAGTAACCGCGAATAAAACACTCTGTATAAGCTGGACACGTCCTCCATAACTCAAAAGTCTGGCACTCTAGTGTCTAATCTGAGCTAAAATCTTATCTATCAAGGGTTGGCATTGAACTATGGTGAGTTTCTTGCTTGTAAGTGGGACACCCAGATAACGAAACGACAAGAGGCCAAGATCGAAACACGTGGCAGTCCGAATAGCTAGTTGGTCGGCCTCGGAAACGTTACCAAAGAGGATTTTGCACTTACCCGGGTTCGAAGTCAGTCTGTTGCCTTGGAGAAAGAGTCAAACCAATCAATCACCAGTTTGACCGATCTAACATCCCCTCATGTGAAAAGCAGCAAATCATCCGCGAAGCTAAGATTGACAATATTTAGCCGTTCACACTTAGAATGGAAGTTAAAATCCGGCACAATCTTTAACCCCTGCATTAATTTGTGCATGTACTCCATGACGATGACAAACAACAATGGAGATAGGGGGTCTCCCTGTCTTAAGCCCCGCCTGGCTCTCAATAACCGCATTGGTTTCCCATTGACCATATATATATAGGACAACGTAGTAACACACACCATAACACATCGGATGAATCGATGTGGGAAGCTCATCTCACGTAAAATACCCTCTGGAGCAGACCACTCCACAGTGTCATAAGCCTTCTGCAGGTCCATCTGTAGCACACACCAAGGTGCACTCCCTTTCTTGCTATAACCACGAAGCAACTCATATGCCAGGAGAATGTGATTATGTATTTGTTGTCCCGGAACTAAAGCAGCCTGACTTTCATGGATCACTTCTCATATGACCGCACTCAGCCTACTAGTAAGAACTTTGGATATGATCTTATAAAGAGTGGTGCAACAAGAGATCGGACGATAATATTTAACTTATGTCGCCTCAGCATTGGGGATTAACGTGACTATACTACAATTCACCGCCATATACATTCGCTCCTGCACAAGAAATTCCTGAACTGCCCATATAGTGTCTTCACCCACAACACCCCAAGTTACTTTAAAGAACTTAGCATTGAATCCATCGATACCCGGGGCCTTCAGGTCACTAATCCCTTTCAAAGCATTGATGATTTCTTCATTCATAACAGGTGTCACAAGCATATCAACCGCTCGACTAGGGAGTTGTCTTCCTGCTCTCAACATGCCAATATCCAACCCCTAAAATTGTGGGGTAGAGACCTCCACGAGTTGCTCATAAAAATCCAAGACCGCATGTCCAAATCACATTGGCTAGTAACCAATTGTCCACCCCTTCCTTGCAATTTTACAATGCCAAGATTTCGATTTTTTGCCTTAACCGTAGCATGAAAATAGGCGTTATTCTCATCACCAAGCCTTAGCCATTCAATTTTAGCCTTTTGCTGCCAAAATTTTTTATCCCGACGATTCCAGAACAATAGGTCCTGTGTCGAATCCTATATCCTATCAATCAAGATAGGGTTCAGCCGATCCAACACCAAATCTCTCTGGGTCGATTCAAGATTGGTCCTTGCAGCCACCACCTTATCTCGTATTCCAGTGCTCCTGCGCTGCAAGTCCATGATCGTGGGCTTCAGGTGTTTCAATTTATCCCAACATGCTATCATTGTTGTACCTTCCACCATTTGGTCCCACAAATGTCGTACCCTATACACAAAACCCGGTTTATCTACCACAATATCCATGAATCGGAAATTGTGTCGACCCTTAGGTGTACTCTCCCATATCATGGTGACAAGCACAACATGATCCGGAATACTGGGCTCCAAAATTTCCACTTGCAAATGACCGTAAGTTCGAAACTAGTTCATAATACCAATAGCCTTATCGATTCTCGAGTAAATAGGGTCTCTTGAGTGCCTATTGTGCCAGGTAAAGTGATCCCCAATGCTATCCACTTCAAACAGTCCCACGTTGTCCATCATTGAAGCTAGGTCGTGGTACTCAGCTAGTTGTATTAGTGTTCCCCCTATGCGATCCTGTGAAGTTAGTACATTATTAAAATCGCCTAGTAAAAGCCAGTTACCTTGGACTTGCTGATTCAGTCCCTCTATATCTTGCCAAAGCAGACACTGGTCTTCCAATTGGTTCATAGCATATACCACAGTAACCAAAGTGATAAGGGTACCGGTGAGATCAAAAATGCCAAAGTGGAGATATTGGGTGCCACCCGCAACTAATCGTACCTCAATCCTTCTAGGATCCCATAACACCCATATCCTGCCATTTGGGTCGTATGCATAATTATCCACAAAATTACAGCTATTACCCAAACGATTCTTGATATCTTGACTTTTTGCCTGCTTAACTCTTGTTTCAACTAATATAGCCAATGCACAATGTATACTAGAGAGACAGGAGCTGATCTCACGAATTTTGGCTATATTATTACACACCCTGACGTTCCATGATACAATCATGGATCCGGTTTCGATGTCGAGAGAGGATCATTCCCAATCCTCAGTGACTCAAAACCGTTACTACAATTAATGCCTCTGTCAGCGACCTGGAGTTCAATCAATGGGCCTTTGCCTTTATTCCAGGTACGTGGGGATTCAACCCTTTGCCATTCATGCACTCGTGCTGCCATGTCTTCAATTTGTGCAGGCTGCTACCTAGTTCACGAGTTGCTGCCCTATTCGACAATACTGCCTCGCTGAATCACCGCACCTGTTTTGCGGGTAGCAACCAACCCCAAGTTCGTTCTTTGGCATGAGTTACCCCCTGGCCTCTACGATCATTCTGGATGCGCCACTACTTTTGTTGAGCTTAAGAAACCGGCCTATGAACCGAGTTTGGGCAAATATGTCCAATTTTCTGACATTTTTCGCAAAACAAAGGTTTCCACTCATATTCAACAGATTGTTTGATCATTATGTCTTTTAAGTCCTTAATAACGATAAAGTCTCTCAGCTTGCGAGTAATATCAACCTCGACCAGGATTCTGACATAAGACACTCGCAATTTACGAGTCGTGCATTCATCAGTAAATAACGGCTTGCCCAAGGCACTTTCAAAATTTTCCAAGCTCCTAGCTCCCCATAGATGCAAAAGTAACTGCGGAAGTCTAATCCAGATTGGTACCGTACGCAACATACCCTCTTTCAAGGAAAATTAGGTACTCCATTCTCGCAAGAACATGGTCATATTATAAATTGTGTACGGTCCATTGGTCATCAAGTATTCATATCCTCTACCGTCCTGAATTTAAGAATGAAGTATCCCTCCTCATTATAGAAAATTTCAAGTAATTTAATGAAATTCCAGAACTTTTCCATGTATTATTTTACCGTATTCATTGCAATTTCAACATTGCCCTCAACAATGGTGGGGGCCGAGAAACTGATTGCCAAACCTCTAGATGAATCCCGATTTCCCCTAATCATGTCAGTCCACAATTTATCAGAATATTCCAATCCAAGTTCGATATGTTCATTCCCGATTTCCGGAGTACTCTGTGTAAGATTATTGAATAATCAATCGTGGTTATTCATAGAATGATGTAGGATATATATACAAAATATAAGAAGCTATGTCTAATCTAATTAGGAATTTGAAGAATAAGACTTATCTAACTAGGACTCTAATATATATAGCTATGTCTAGTCTAACTAGGATTACATAGTCTATCACTAATCTAACTAGAATTACATAGTCTATCACACCCCCGCAGTCGAAGCGAGAGGAAGTCTGACATTGAGACTGTCACGAAAATTATCAAAGAGTATGCGTGGAAGTCCTTTCGTGAAGATATCTGCTATTTGATAGCGAGAAGGAACATGGAGAATTCGAACTTCACCTTTAGCAACCTTTTCACGGACAAAATGAATGTCCATCTCAATATGCTTCGTGCGTTGATGTT